>VUQI01051539.1:0-21632 GCA_015106735.1 Paratilapia polleni | reverse complement strand
GTCAGCCTGGCTACAGTGCTGAAAAGAAACCTGGGGTTGTTCTTGTTTTCTTCGATCAGTGATGAATAGTAAGATGTCCTAGCTTTACGAAGGGCCTTTTTTCTTTATGAAAGATACTGAACGCCTACATCTCACCTCTTTGTAATCTCTGGATCTGTGAAATTCCTGAAATGAACATGTGTACATGAGGGGGAGAGCAGATAGAGGCCAACATGTAAGTGTGGAGTGTGCTTGTCTAAAACCCTTACGGTGAATTAGGCAGTTCAGCCTGAAGGCAAAGATACATGGCAGAGAACTCCACACTTTTTTCTCCCACAGCAGTGAGTGGGTTCAAAGCAAAAAACATTTCTCCAAATCCATTTCTTTTTTTCGACCTTGCTCAACCTCTCTTCATTCAGTCATCGGCACCTCCATCACTGCAGCTCAATCACACGTGATCAGTTTTAGAGGGAGGTATACACACACACTGTATATATATGAAAAGTTCACACACATCATAAAACTTCCAGGTTTTAATGTATACACACACACACACACACACACACACACACACACACACACAGCTATGCTAAATGTAAAGGCAGCTGCAAACTGCCCTCATACCTAAATGAAGCTGTCTATTGTCATTTTAACTTCAGTGTCTCCATGAGAAATAATTGAAACTGGATGTGCATGCAGTCGAATAAAATGGGCAGAAACATTAAATTTACCCTACAGTGAAACACTCGGAGGCTGGCTGTAAAAAAACAAACAAACGAAAAAAAATCTCTCGTGGGTCTAGTCATTTCTCATGTGTATTCCTCCTTTGTTTGTTTTCTTCTATGACTGTAATTGGCCTTTTATTGTGTGAGCTTGAAGTAAAATGAAACTGACAGTGGTGAGGTTTTGCAGAGGGATTGGACCTGTTAGATGCTGCAGACCTGCAGTCCTGTTACATTTTCTTCGACTGATGCCTCTGCTTTCTGGTAAAGACTGGACATCTGCAATTTATATTTTTCAGGTAGGAGGGAGGGATTGTTTATGTTGTGTTTTATTTGTGTTGCCTGTTCAGTGAAGGAATCAGAGATCAGAGTTTTAACAAGACAACAGAACTACAATGTATACCTTCAGTGGAGACTTTACAATTATCAATAGTGCTGTTACATTATGTTTTTAAAATATATTTATAAAACAGATGTTCAATTAATCCTCCATTTAGACAAGTGATGTCTACACATACAAAATGACTGAATGCACTAAATTAAAATGTATCACTGTATGTTTGCACAATATTATTATAGTCAGACTTAAAATTGCTCACACACCTACACTCAATGTGAGTGACAGCAGAAAATTAAAACCACTTCACTTTACATAGTGCATATGTTCAGAGATAATATTCATCCTTATTTGGAAAAATAATGAAGCTTCTGATTTTTAACATCTATGAGATATTGATTTTGTTACTGAGCCCTGTCAAAATCAACATTTAAGAAAAACATTTAAGATGAAAAATACTAGCTCAGTCACCCCTTTAATAAAGTATTCTACAAAAACAAAACAAAATAATAATTAAAATCATTCTAAAATGGCAATAATAGGACAATGTCCAGCTAACAAGAAGCTGGACTGGTTTCTATGAAAATCTTTTTTTAAAATATTATTTTAACTGTAAGGAAGTTGTTATAGGTCAAACCATTAAACCTCAAACGCAAACCATGTTTTTTATGTAACTCTCAACCAAGTTGTTTTTGTGCCTACACTTAAACAAACCTCAGTGACATTATTAAAAAAAAAAAAGAACTGTTTGTTTGTGCATACAAACAAAGAGTTTCTGAAAATTACTGTGGACAGCTTGATTAAATGGTGAGAGTTATAGATTGTTAGCGGTACCATCAATTCATTTTCTTAACAGCTGGTCCAATTCAGGGTCACAGGGGGGCTAGAGCCTATCACAGTTGTCAGGGGCTGAGAGGCGGACTACAACCTGGACAGCTCACCAGTCTATTGCAGGGTCACCTAAGGCCAATTTAGGTTAATTTAATCACCAGTTAACCTAACATGCACATTTTTGGATTGTGGGAGGAAGCCAGAGTACCTGGAAAGAACCTACACCGGCACAGGGACAAATTGTAGACTCTACACAGAAGGGCCCCAGCTTGCTGGTGGATTTGAACCCAAGATCCTCTTGCTGTGACCTGACAGTGCTAACCACTGCACCACAAAGCCACATGCTTGTGGTACCAAGCAGGGGTTAAAGTGGAATCTGGCTGGAGGGGGAACCTTAATATCTTGTGTCTGTGTGACTCAAGATGACCAAACCAAATTAAAGTAGCTGCTTTGTTTTTGGACTGACCTCATTAGCTGACTTGTACTGCTGCTGTGGCTCAGAGATGGATTTAGCCAATTGTCCTCCACAACATAGCAGATGTTATACTAATATGATGGCTTGCCAATCCCCAGCTATAGTGTAAAAGTAGTTTGGCAAGTGGTTTATAACATCATTAGCTTAAAGTTTCTAAATGCAGTCTGCATTAGCCTGCATTTGGGTCCTCTCTCCAGAGTTTCCTGATGCTTTCTTCCAGCTTTCTCTGCCTTTGACAGTGAAGCTTTTGCACATTAGCTTTAATAATATATTTTTTAACTGGGAATTTAAAGTCTGACGTAACCTCATAGTGAGCTGGCTCTGGGTTCAAACCTGCTGGTTGACTGGGGCCTTCCTATGTGGAGCTTGCATGTTTGAACCCATGCAGTTTTTCTCCTGGTGCTCTGGTTTCCTTTAATAGCCCGAAGAGATGCACAATTCTAAATTGGCCTTAGGGGCGGATGTGAGCATGCATAGTTGTTGTCTCTCTGTTTTAGCTCTGTGATAGACAGGTGACCTGTCCTGACTGTACCCCACCTCTCACCTCACTAGCTGTTTTTAAACAAGCAGCTGCAACTTTAACAAGAAAACTCAGAGGTAATTTCAGGATACACTTTTCAAGCACCATTTGGGTTTCAGTGCAGACTGGGTATTGAGTTTTGAAGTCCCAAATCTGCTGCTCCAGAAAATTTTTACATTCCTATTTACCTGTTCACCAATCCTGGCTGACATGGGAACACAATTTTTCCTTTCCTTTTTTTTTTTTCTTTTTAAAATCAACAAAACGGCAAAAAACAAAGCAAGTGTTCACTGAGACTCTGACAACAAAACCGAGTGAGAACAAGGTGTGTTAATCATGTAATGCAAAGTGTGATCATTCTGTCATAAATATAAAATTCTCTGTGAATGATTACACTAGATTACTCTAATAACGCTCATTAAGGCATTTATTTTATTGGAGTCTAAAAGAAAAGAGAATATTATTGTCCATGGTAATATGCTCATTAACTTTGGTGTTTGTTAATATGAAGTCACATTTCTGTTTGTGTGTGTGTGTACCTTTGTGTCTCAGATGTCATATCTAGTGATATAAAAAACTAAAATTAGCTTGTATGCTTGTATGGATAATACCTTTGTTTTTTAAATAGGGAAAACTCCAGCCAGAGTGTTGTCATGGTAATAAAGTCTTATTTTATCACAACAAACAACAGTTACAGCAGTTAATTAGAAGGCTTCCTAACACTCATTGAATTGCAGTTAACCATCCAGATAACCTTCCTCCTCTACATTTTGATAAAGACAGGCTTTTAGGGTGAAGACTAAATAATGAGTTTGGCAAACTTAATGATATCTCAGTGTAAAATTCCCCAAATCTAATGAAGAGCAGGGCAGGCTTGAAAACATTAGCCTGAACTCTGATGTAATAACATCACATCCAGACGCAGCTTCAACACAGTGTGGTAAAACTGCACAATGAATGTTCCAGTACAGATCTGGGCATCAATAAAATATTCAGGCTCTAGAAAGTGAGGTAGTATAAAGATCACAGGATGTATATAAAAAAATGGAAGTAGCATCTGGGTCTAAAAAGTGAAGCCAATGCACAAGTACCCTAAGCCTGCATTCTTTCTAATGGCTCTCAGAGGGGTGACAAAAAGAAGCTTAAATGTATAGAAATCTATGGGAAAATAACCCTTCGGTTTCCTCTGCGATTCAATGAACACATTTTGTAAATTACGGCCCCCCTTAGAGTCAAAAAGGACAAAGCAGGGCATGCTTTACCGTGGGCTCTCTTGACTGACAAGTTACTACTGTATGAAGGTCCCTTGTTTCTTAGTTAGATTTCTATTACCTTTTAATTTTCAGTTGCCCCACCCCCATCTGAGCCTCATTCACTCTGTGACTGCTGAGATAGGTTCCAGCACCCCGTGACCCTGAATTGATAAGTAGAAGAAGATAGATGAGAAAAATAGTTGTTGTTTTTTTGGGGGGGGGTGGCAGGAGAAACTGGAGCTCCTGGAGGAAACCCACGCTAGTTAGAACCCAGGAACCTCTTTCTAGTGAGACACCATGCTACCAACTTAAGCCTCTTTTCCACTAGCACCTACTCGGTTGTACTCGCTTTCAGTCATACTATCTCAATGTGGGTGGGGTCTTTATAGGAAGGCGGCCTGAAAGTCACGTGACGTCATTAATGGAGGACATTTCGTTCTCTCTGTCTAGCTCCCTCTGGATTCTGTCGTCAGCCACCAAGCACAAAAACATCTGTACCTCTTCACGTCACATTTTCGGCTCGACTCAGCTCGTGTGGTACCCCGGCAGAGTAGGTAATAAAAAAGTACCTGGTACCAGGTGCTACCATCTAAAAACGATTTAAAAAAAACGAGTCGAGTGGAGTCGAATAGGTGCTACTGAAAGAGAGGCTTTAGACAGCATTTTGATCACTCCCATAAGGAGAAACAACTTTGCCCAGATACATACACTACAAAGATTTAAAATTAACAAAAAAATTACAACATACTGTTACTGTCATGAGTTGAGGATGAGGACCCCAAATGCAGACTTAAACATAGGCAGGCGAGATGAAACTTAAAGCGTACCTTCAATGAATGGCAGCAGAAACAGTCCAAAAGGTTAACAAAATGCAGGGAAGTCCAGGAAAAATACGAGAGCAGGAAAACAAACACAAAAGTAACTAGAAACATCTCAGGACAGAATAACAAATACACTGACAAAGAATAAGGGAGAACTGAAGCTACTCGTACACACAGGGATACTCAAGGGAAGTGATCATTGCTGGGGAACAACACACAGGTGCAAACAATCAGGGAATAAGACGAGGGGAAGTAAAACTAAATACAAGACGCTAGGGACATGGGAACATCTACCATGGTGATGAAGACTTAAACAAGACACGGGGAACACAGGGGACGCAGGATAAACTGAAAGAAGGAATCCAATACTAACAAACTATAACCATGAACAGAAACCAGGTAGTGAAACTAAAACAGAGGACTCAAATAACAAAACTAGAAAATAAACAATACAGAAGCTATACAAAACATAAGATCAACAAGACCTGTAAGCTTCATAAAACAAGGAACTACATTAAAGAACAACTCAAAACAAAGCAAACAAGATACAGAGAACCAGGACCAACAGATAACCTAAAATTCAAAAAGGGACAGAACAAAACACAAACACAGACATGACAATAGGGAACACTAGGAAGACTAGACTGAAAACAGAATTGTAAACTGAAACATAAAGCCAATACTAACTGAACTCAGAATGCAAAATTACTATAAATAACAAAACTCAGCCTGCACAAGAAATAAAACTAAAGCTCTAGGATAACAAATGAAAAGCAAACTAAGAATCATTATGGAACGTTTAATAGTAAACTCAAAACGCTGGCTCAAACACCCAGGACTGTGACAGTTACAATTATTGTACTAGGTAGGGGCAATGCGCCACCTCACATCATATCATCCATCTAAACAAAATGGAGACCATGGTGTGACAACTTGCTGTAACCTTAACACAGCTTTGCATAAAAACATATAAACACAAGGCTGAATGAGTCTGGGTGGGAAAGTGTTTGGGAAGGCACAGTCAACACGTGTTGTCTATATCTATCAACAGTAGTATTGTAGCTAATGTTAGCTTCAGGAGTGAGAATCTTGCTTTTGTCACATATTGAAAAGCCTTTTGTTCAAGACACAAACAGTTTCAAGATCACCATTTCGAACATCGGCCTAAGGTCGGCCCAAAACAACTTGGCGGCAAACTGTGAAGGAGATTCTGAAAGAGATGGAGGCCGAACACATAGCACAGGACAGGCACAGACGGAGGCAGACTGTCAATGGCTTATGCCCCTCAAGGGATGAAGAAGACAAACTATTTCAAATGTCCTCTCATTCTTTCCCCTTGTAGGTTCTCTCTCATTGGCTGTTCTGAAATTGCTGATGTAATCATCCAGATTTAAAATTTTAAATATATTAATATTTACCAGACAGCCCATATGAATCAGCGAGCAGTTCAGGAAGTTTATGAGTGGTTCTATATACCCCTCACATTACCAGATAACCGGGACAGGACATCAGTATTGACTGAAAGTACCAGGCTGATTTCTCCCATTAATTGGGGTTAAACTGGCCCCAAAACTCCTGTAGTCTAAACACAGCATTGGGTAATAAGATTAGTTGGTTAGGTTCACAAAAATATCATATTTTGGGTTACAACAGACCCTTACACTCAACCAAATGTGTCCTTGATGGAAAATTCCTCCTATGTGCATGGGGACCAGTGGGAAGAAAACTAGCACGATTGGCATGTTAATGTTATATCTGACATTACTGGAGATAAAAACACTTAAATCTATTCCTCCCAAATTTGTATTAATCTTGGAATAAGTGCAAAAAGATACTACTTTAAACTTAATGGATAAAAAGCATAGTATGTCATGAATGCCACTTTAATCCAGAGTTTACAGGGACGCCTCAGTAGTTGATAAGCCATGATTGGGCAGTTGTTGTTTGGGAGACATGTTTAGCAATGGTCAATTTGCTTCCTAGACAGCAAAACACAAGAGTATTGACGGATGCTGACATTGAACTATTTTGTCTTGAGTTCTTCATTGGTATGCACACCAGAAAAGAAGAGTGCAAACAAATTTGTCATGTTTACCTAGGCCTAAAAGGGAAAAAATGGGAGGTTGACAGTTTATAGGAACCAATAAATGCACTGCTGGAGATAGCATGCACGTTATGTTTACAAATTCTTGTAAGCTACAAGTGTGGAACTAAATTCACACTGTGGTTTAAACCACAGAAAACCAACCAGAGCACCACAAACCTCCTCATTCATGTGAGAATAAATAACAGCTTCTTTCAAACCAAAGTGGCAGCATCATTAAACACTGAGCTCTGCTTTGATGGAATGAAATTAATCTTCAACTTTAACTTCATCTCTGTGGTCTTAGCTACAGTGTGTTAAAAAAAAAAAAATATGTATATATATAAAGATATAGATAATACATGCACCAATAAATCCAACTGATTTATTTCCTCATGTAGAATATGATCTAGAAAATCTTCCTGTATGTCAGTCTTCTTTGGCTTCTCTGGAACATCCACCTGCATACATCAATTATGCTCTCTTTTGTGATCTCGTTTCCTCCGCTTCATTGCTCATTAATTCTGATAAAACACTCACATATTATAGTTGTAAGTCACTTTATACTTAATTACTCACTGACATTACTTAATGGTTAAATTTTCTTGCCTGAGTTTTCTTTTCTGTGTGATACTGATTCTTTTATACAAAGTGAAAAGGTTGTCATGGTGGGCCGAAAACAGAGTTTAGCGAAGGAAATCTTGAAAGCTGTGACAGACTGATGAATGCAAACAGTAGTACCCACGATTTGTAAAGCTGTCTACAATTTCATGAAAATGACATGTATTCTTTACAAGTTAATGCATGTAATCAGAGAAGAAAACACTAGGTGAAAGAAAGCGGCATCCACAAGGACAACTATTAAATGTGTGTGAGACAAGTCATTTAAATGCTGTCTTTTTTATATAATAAAAGATCACTTTGGCAGAGCATGAAGGACTGTTTATGACTGCATACACATGCACAACAAAATGTATCAAGATAACAGTTTTAGGAATTAAAATTGAAGTGGAGATGTGTTGAAATAATTTTCTAAACTGCAAGTAGCACTGAGGATTTCAACATCCCTCTGGTGTTTGTCAAGTGTGTATACGTTTGGGAAAAGAACCAACAGCTTTCATATGTCAAAGCCACAGATGCATCAAAATCCCAACAGCAACAACATCAGCTAAATAATTAAAAAGCTGAGAGGGAAAAAAACCCAGACAGTACTGAAATAAAACTGAGTATGAAGGGAAGATCACAGGAAACATTTGGCTACAGGAACCGTAAGGAATGAGAGGGATTAGGATTATAAATTCCTGGATTTTACTGGATCAAAAGTGTGTGTCCAAAAAGGTAAGCTTTTCATGAATGAGGAATGCTCATTATTCAATTCATTTCTTCTCATGGCATTTCAGAGAGTTTCTATAGCTAAAGGAACATAAAACATACTCAGTTCCACTGTTCAGAGAAAACAAAAACTGCAATTTATTTTAAAACAAATGCAAATCCTGTAGTTGTTTGGGCTTCAGGAGATCAGCCTTTTATGGTTCATGGTCAAGCTTTCAATTTACAGAGGACATCACCTCTGAAATGAAGCATGAAGGAGAGAAGCATGCAGGGTCAACCCACACAGTCTATTTGATAAAAGTAAATGTTCTGAATATATGCTCATTCATACTTCCTCTCTGCCTTCCTCTTACTTTCAGATTAAAATTTTACATAAATCATCTTATAATCATTGCACTGTACAAAATGTAACCTGTTTGTTTCTAAAAATTTAGTTTGGGAAACCTTATAAAATATGCATTCTCTGAGGTTTCAGTGTCTGTGAGTTGTTCCACTAAAGCAGTGCTTTGTAAACCTTTTTTCTTGTGTCTGGCACTTCTCGGAAGCGTAAAAAAGGACATGTCCTCAATCCAGATTGCATCAATCACAAAAAAAAAGGGATCCAAGTTGAATTTTGTTGAAATAAAGGTGAGCGTCATAACTTCAGCAAGCTCCATTGTTTATTTTCTCCACATCAATCAGATCCATTCAATTTAGGCTTCAGTCACACATGCCTAGAGACTGGGCGGCGGCCCCGTGGCAACCATCCGTCGCTAGGGAAAAATATGCATTCCCCAACAGGTCGCAAGTGGTTGCTGCCTATCACCAGGTGAAACTGGAAAAGAGGTATATGGTGCTGCATCAAAAACCTCCTCGCAATTGCTTTGATTGCTAGCAGATTGCCACAGTCGCATGGAAGACTTGTCTGCAAACACTTGCTAACTACTAGCCAAACCATAGTGAAACTTGGAAAAATATAAGAATGCTCACCTTCAAAGTAAAAGCTGTGCCTTGCCAGTGCACCCAACATGTTCCAAAAGGTGCAGCTTTTACTTTGGAGGTGGAAGTTCTCCATTTCCGGTTTGTGCCACACTTTTCACAATTTCACTACCACTCGGAGAGTAGTTGGCAAGTGTTTGTAGACAAGTTGACATCTTCCATGCAAAGTACAGGCAACCGTGGCAATCTGCTGGCAACCAAAGCAAACGCAAGGGGGTTTTCCATGCAGCACTGTATACCTCTTTGCGACCAATTTCACTTTGTGACTCCCAGCAACTTGCAGCAACCACTCACTAACTGGTTGGGGAATACACATTTGTCGCTAGTGACCTGTGGATGGGAAGGGGGAATCACTGATTGGTCTCTATGCCTATGTGACTGGAGCTTTAGAAAGCAACCAGTTGTGGAATACGCATTTTTCCCTCTAGGTCTGTGTGACTGGGACCTTATTTTTGTAGCTTTCCTCCATATTTTTCATCCATGTGCTACCAGTGGGGCCATCCATCCATCCATATTTCTTAAACGCTTATGTAAATTATGGTCCGGAGAAAAGGACCACACACCAGATACACACAAATCCACACCTATAGTCAATTTAGAATAGCCAGTTCATGTAACATGCAGGACTAATCTAATCTAAAGTTCTCAGGTTAACAAAAAGTTAAAATTTAAAAATAATTCACAATAGCAGAAAAATTAATTAAGAAAATGTTTCTCACCCACACAGTGGCATTTGTGTTAGTGTAATATAATTCTTTTACATCATTGGATTGGTTGACCTATACCCAAATAAAGAAGTTACAACTTCTTCTACCTGTGAAAATAATAACATAGAACTTAGATAACAAGGTCAGTGCAAAATCTACTGTTTCTACAGAGCTTCTTATAAACTGCAATAATATTGCACTGCAAGCTCAGGCATTTCTTTTTATGTATTTATTTAAAATCTTTGTTATCCCACACCTTCCTCAAATAGAAAATATGTATGGCTGAATTTTGCTGTTTGACCTTCAACTTGCTGCCCATGTCTCAGGATTTTTTTTAAGTGATTCACTTGCATGTGTGCATGGTTTTGTCTCGCTGACAGCTGTTTTGTCTATTGGAGCATTGTAGGGGGGATTTAGAATGTTTTGCAGATGGGATTAAGAATGTTGATGTTCTTCCTGTTACTGAGCAAGAAAATTATGTCAAGGGTGGATGACAAGTTCAGGAAGAGAGTTTCAGAAGAATGACTCTTTAGTAAACACAATTAACACAAACCTAAGTTCTCTTCAGAACTGCCACCACATCTGAACTGAATTAAAATAATGTAGGTATGATGGACAAATACTGCTGATGACAAAATAAACCTTTGTGTAATGCAGATATAGCTGTGAACACAATGTCAGACTGAAAAAATAAACAGAATTAATTTAACAATTAATTCTTATGACTAGGAGAAAAATGGAATACACACATAGAATATTTCCCCTAAATGCACTCAAAGGCAACTTTTCCTTTCTTTACAGTTGCTCAAAGGGAAATAAAAATGAAAAAGAACATTGAAGGATAAACCCAATTTGAAATGGAGGTCAGCCCCTTCATTGTCTTAAGGATCCCATGGAAGAGATACAGGAGATACACTCCTTGAAGTGCGATCTCCGCACTGCAGGTCTGTCTATGTCTTCTACCTTCATTTTGATATAAATCTCTGTCATTCTTTCCCTAAAGCGACTCCACCATTTCCCACCATGCATCAAATCCCCTGGTGCCTTATTTTAAAACCCAATTTCCTATTGTTTACCGTTGTATCAGCGCCACTCACACCATCAAAGTCCGTACTATAAACTCAGAACCAATTTCTTTTTAAATCCGTCCCACTGTAATAATGCCTGAATTCAAAAATAATGTGACTAGGGCAAAGCGGAAAGATTTGAAATGAAAAAAAAAGCAGATGAAGAAAAAGGAAAACAATGAAATCTCACGCCCCTGCAGAAAGCATAATGATTGATGGATACAGAAAGCCTTCCTGCAGCTCTACAGGGGATGACAGCAGGTGAAGGTTGCTGTGGTACAGTAAAGTGTAAAAATGCATATTAATGTTGAACAGGTAATTTTATCGTAAACTAAGCTACCCATCAAACTCTAAATTAAAACTGAACTGTTGCACTGATATGATTATAGTTAACAATATTTACAGTATGTCTCATTCAAAGCTGTCATCCAAGTCATTTGTAAATGGAACATCTCATCGTATTCCTACTCAGGTTACTCAGAGTTATTAGTTAGAAGAAGTCAATGCCAGTTTAAGTGCCAGAAACACATATCAGTTTGAAGGTGTTTTTAGAGCTGTTAATCCCACTAAGCATTGACCCCTTAGTCTTTAGTTTCCAGCTGAACTTCTTGTTTTAATTATGCTCCATATGATCCACAGCAAGACAGCTGCAAAAAAAGAAAAGAAGAAACTTCTGTGTATGTGACAGACCAAAATATCACTCAGACACACTAAATAGAGGATTCCAGTGATATACCAGTTGTGTTTCTGTCAAGGAGGAATATTAAATATTAATATTAAAAATAAACTTTGTTAAGGATTGTTGCCATGATTTTTTTTCTTTTGGTTACAATTTCTTACAAAAGAAAAAAGTGTCATGTGGCAAATTATTGTCTGATGCTGGAAAAAAGAGTCCCTGATGTATGCATCTATCCAACAGTGGTTAAAATTATTAAATAAATCTAAATCTAAAACACATAAGAGCAAAACTTCCACATTTTCCACAATTTGAGATTCTTTGGATATCGTTTAATTATGCCATTATGTGATGTCATGGCTTTTTCTGTGCGATCATTTTGTAGATTTTCTCAAATACAAATACACTTTGGGATACACTCTCCCTCTACCTTAGACTAAAGAAAGATAAAACTGTCACTTAGAGCTCTGAAATGATGGTCTAAACATGGATATTTTATATGCCTATGCCTTCCAACTTATCTCACAGATTTTACATTAGGGCAATGTCACAACTGTAATTTTACACATACAAGGCAAAAATAGATTCATAATATTAGTAAACTTTAGTATAGTGTAACGAGACCACCAGGCAAGGCAGGCAACTGCTTGGGGCCCCAGGCCAGTGGGGTGCCCTGCAGGGCTGCCAAACTTTAAAGTACAGCAGTGGCAATGTGCAAATTTTGCAATGACAGTAGGACAGACCTGACCTCCCTAAGGGTTCCCCACCTACCTGCATTCACTATCAGTGGCATGCATGATGATTCTGTTTAAACTAACCTAATGACAACAAAAAGAGCTACTCAGTGAAAATGAACTGGAGTTATCCTTCTGGGAGTGAGAAAAGAAAGAATAAAAAAGAGGAAGAGCAGGAAAAAATCAAGACTGTGGTAACTGGTGCAGATAACAATTAGATATAATGCTAAATAACTACTGCAAAATAAATGTGGAGGAGAGACAATTGAATAATGTAGCTTCCACTAGAATCACATTATTTCTTTTGTTTACTTTGACGTTTAGCATTAGTTAACTTAGCTAGCAGAGCAGCCTGGTGTGTCCAGCTCTGTTGTCATGTGACCGAGTCAAGTGCATGAGTCGGGAGACTGTCAGTCAACTGGTTAGTGTAGCTAGCAGCCTGAAAGAACATAGGCGCTAGTAGTTACAGTATTAACACTTCATAACCAGTCATCTTGGTCTTGGGCATAGTCTTTGCCATTTCTAGAGTAATAATAGTAACTATTGTTTTATAGGACTGTTTTTGTTGGTGGTGTCAGATTATTCATAACATAATGGTGATGAATGCTGGTTGGAGGGGCCACCTGTGAATTTTTGCTCAGGGCCCCAACAGACTCTAGAACCGCCACTGAGTGTAACGGACATCAATTCAGTGAATCTTTACTTCTATGCATGTCATTCATTATGAATGAACATTTCACTCCAAATTATATTATTATTATATTATTTATTCTGGAGAAATTATCTTAAATGACCTCTCTTGAATATAATGGAACTAACTGGCACTTGCATTCATCATAGCGCTAAAAAATATATTTACATTTCTACCAAACTACACCCGCCAACTGGCTCTACCCACCACAGGATTCTTGTACTTGTGACAGCATGACACAAGCTGTCCCCTATCAGCTGAGCTGTAATGTTAGCTACAGACTGCACATTTCTTTTCGTTGGCAGCTGCCGTTCAGTAGAAAGAAAACAGTTAATACTGTTCAAACTGTTGAGAACAAGGGCTGTTGATTTCTCTGAGTAATAATTTCTGGAAAGTGTCATTGCTGTTGAGTTTGTTTTTTTTAAATGTCCTTTTGGAAAAATGTTCCATCTAGTTCCATCATGTTCAAAAGAAGACAGACACCTCCAACACTGGGCAACTGACACCAAAAACAGTCCAGATGCTTTAATGTCACAAAGAAAGACATCTATATTTAATTTTGGGGTAAACTGCCCAGACTGCCAGTGCAGTAATGAACATGCTATGCTTAACCGCTATCAGTGGAAAACAGACATTTTCTATAACAATATAGCAAATCAAATCAAAACATGCAAATGCTGAACAGAATAAATAAAACAGAGCATGTCTTTCTGGTGCAACTGACACAGAATGAAAAGCGGGACCTGAAAACAACCTGGTTTAGCAGAGTGAAAGGATTACAACTATTACCTGTTGGAAGTGGAAACAGGTGCACTCACACATAGTGGAACCCCAAGCACGTTCACAGGACTTCATAAATACAGTATTTGAAAGCATCGCTATTTGAACTTGGTTGGTCATGTTCTGTTCCGACAGAAATGTACTGCCGTTCGCTTTAAAATCAAATCTAACGGTTTTTTTTTGGTTTTGTTTTGTTTTTTAAAGAATATATAATGTGTGCTTTGGAGATACTATATGAACAAATCATGTCAGTAAGCACAATGAACTCCATCATATGTTGATTGAAGTCTGATTTGTTTAAACTCTATCTTATTATTAGCAATAACAGTTAATACCAGTGAGGACAGCTTTATCGTTCTTGCATTTGTAAGTGTTGGATGACAGCTGATTGACATGCCTCGCCTTCACTGCCTCTAATGACACAAACAGTCATATTTATCCAATTTCTCTACAACTGACCTCTTCCTCTCTATTTTAGTGTCAGACAGATTAAAGCTGTCTCAGAATTACAGGTTAATAACTGTGTCGTGTGGCTAAAAATACCACACAAGGAAAGTGGAAAATCAAAAGCAGCCAGAAAATTAGATAGTGTCTGCAATTTTCCTACCTGGAACGACAGAGTTCAGACCAAATGGACTTGATAAGTCTATATCATTAAATAGTCTTCCAAAAGACATTTTTAAATATTTACAAAACAAACAAGCAACTGCTTTATCATAAAAAAAAACAACCCTACCCTTTCTTTCAACACAGACCAGTGGTCAACACACTCAATAATTATGACCCAGTTTATTTTTCTCGTCTGATATCATCTTGCGACAGATAGCAGCTGTCCGACAGCTTCCTTGGAATATTCAAAAAGGATGTTTAAACCCCTGCAGACAGAGACCAGAGCCTCCTTTTATCTGCAGAACAGATGGAGAGAGGGAACTAGTTAGGAAAAGTAAGAGAAGAAGAAAGGGAGAGAACTCAGGAGTCTTGTTCTTGTTAACGTGAGAGGAGAGGTGTGTTGGTTGGGATAAAAGATAACAAGTTCTAGCTTGAGAGTTTGAAAGAGACCGACAGAAAGAGGTATGAAATAATGAATAATGAGGGGAAAGGCAGAAAGAGGGGGCCTGATAGAGACAAGTGGAGAAGATGCAGGAGAAACATCTTTAATGAAGATTGCAATGCAGAGCTTGGCTTTGAGGTGTGAGCCTGTGTGATGATAAGAAGAACGTCTGAATACACAGCACCCTTTAACCTGAACTCCCCTCACATAACACGTTTAATGCACCTTCAACAGAGCATGGCACACCTCATCTCAAAGATTTTTACAAAGTTAAAAAAAAAATGAAATCTACTATTCAGTCCAGCATATTGTGCCATAGTGTCACGGAGGTTTATAAAAGACAGGCTGGAAAATGTTTCTTGTAGCATTTTTATGATATTTAGAAATTGCAAACCTTCCAATTGCCAGTATATTTTACTGAAAAGCACTTTCAGGATTCATTCTATAAAGATCATGAATGTTATTCCATTAAAAAACAACAACAACAACAACAAAAAACCCTATTTAATAGATGAGATATGGGATGGATGTGACTCAGGAGGTCGAGTGGGTCATCTATGGACGATTACCAATCAGAAGGTCAGTGGTTTGATCCCCAGCTCCTCCATTCTGAAAGCTGAAGTATCCTTGGGCAAGATATTGAAGCCCAAGTTGCCCCAATGCATTCATCAGTGTGTGAGTGTGTGTGAATGTTAGACAAAGTGCCTGGGCACAGAATCAAAGTGCTGTATGAATGTATGTGTGATTGGGTGAATGAGGCTTGTAGTGAAAAGTGCTTTGAGTGCTCAGTTAGAGTAAAAAAGCACTGTATAATTACTAGTCCATTTACCATATGAGATTTTTTTTTTTTTACAAAAATAAATAAATATAAAATTTGATGATCTAGTGGGCTGATCACAGAAGTCAAGAGAATTATCGAAGTCCTTGGGAATCACCATCAAGGCACCATGAATAAACATCTACTTTCATGGCAAAGTTACATGTACTTGTGATGGTGCATCATTGAATACAAAAATACATGTCAGAAGTGGTCAGGGTACATAGGACTGTATGTCAGTGTTGGTAATTCAGTAATTTGAGGTTATCTCAATATAGCAAAAATGGTGTAAAATTACCCACGAAAAGCTTTTATTGCATGGACATAACATTCAGTATGTCCATATAAATAACCTACTATGACTTAGCAGGTGTTTCATGTAGGGGTAGGTGGATGGTCAAAGCAAGTTATAATATATAAAAGGTCTAATTTTTACCTACATTTTGATACTGGGCTCAACTTCTAGCTGAGAGTTTTTTCTGTTTTTTCTTTGTTTTTCTTCTAAAAAGAGCTTTATTTAAACTGATTTTAGTTATTATATTATGTCAATGCCAATTTTATTACCACAGTCTTTATGTAATGAGGCACATCATGTCTGAACAGAGCTGAAGAAATCCCCCCACCCCGAGCAAAAAAGCAAAAAACAAACAAACAAACAAAAAAACCCTCTGTTTTCCATGAACATTTTAGGATGACTCATAACTTCAGGATAAAGTATTTTCCTTGCATGTCAGCAATCATTTTGTCACAGAAGGCATCCTAATTTATTTTCATTTTCTTCAGATGGAGACTTTCACTTCAAGCAATATCTCAATAAAAATGACTAAAGCTCACAAAGATTCCTTTGTCCTGTATCCATACTAACAGCTGATTAGTATGTTTCTTTTTTATGTTCCTAAATTGTATTTTTTTTTAAGGTTAAGGTTTTGTTTTGTAATGGTTTTGTTTTGTTTTGTTTTTCACAGAGAAAAGTTTGAATTTGCCTCAACAACGATCCAGCGGTAATGAGTGCAGGGTTAAAGCCACTTCAGTAGTGTACACAGTCTTGATAACAGAAATATAAATAACAATAACCTCAAAAAAGAGAGAAAAAGGACTGTTTTTTGCCAGTACATGGGAAACTATGTGCACGAGTAGGAGAGCATAACACAAGGTGCTTTTTTCTGAGATAAGTTTTAAGCCTATTCTAGATGGGAGTGACTCAGCCTTTCTGACTGCAGTGGGAAATTCAAAGAGCCCAGAGGGGGAGTCAACTCCTGGTTGGACAGAGGGACTGAAGTGATGAACATCCTGATAATATGCGTGGGCTTCTGCTGCTGGTTTCACCACTTGTTCTTAAAGTCAAGACTTATGGCAGTTGTAAAAGTTAAAAGTTACAACACAGTTTGACTCAAATCACACAGCTATAATAATGTTAGATGGTCCATTACTCTATACGGGAAGATACTGCTGCCAATACAACAAAAAAGTTTTTTGAGTTTCATTATAAAGAGAAATTGTTCTTTTAATGAAATCTTTCTGAGGTTAGCCTGGAGAAATCATATAAAATGATTGATCTCAATCTGGGGCTAGTCTGCTGACTTGGCCTCTCGGGCAACGGACAGTTTTTTGGGGGGGCTTTTGGTGTAGCCAGTGGATATCTGGGCCAAGACTTTCTTTTTCCCAGATATATTTTATGAATGCAGCTAATTTAAAAATAGCTAAATAAAATAAATTGTTTTCATAAAAATATAGGAAGGGATTGCATATCAGCAAATGCAGTTACTGTTTCCCTCTCCACATGGACTATTTACCTATATACAACATAGGCCTGTTAAAATGTGATTGGTGAATACGAAGACTACCAGCGGACAAAGAGAAACCAGAAAGCTTATGGTATCAAAAGTCTTGTCTCCTTCCTGCAGATTCTGCATACTCATATCCAGATATCTATTTTTGGTGATTCCGGTGTATAAAAAACAAGATTTCAACATCAGAGACTGAGGTTTGCATCTTTAGGCTTGCAAGCAATTAGGTTTTCATGACAGGCACACTTTGGCTACGGTTGTGGAAAAGTGTCTCACGATTCGATCTTTGTCAAACTCATCCAGATGCTGACAGTGCTGAAAAATATCTATAAGAAGGATGCTGTGGTTGATACCAGCAAGATTATAGCTTGTAGAAACAAATTAAATATGTGGACATTTCACTGATGTATTAATAACCCAAGTTTTTTGAGAATTGGGAGATATGATAATTCATAATATTTTTCTCATTATTTGATTAAAAATACAATCCAGCAAGCCTTACTTTTGTTCAAAACAAATTGCATGTGCAAATTAGTAAATATATAAACCTAATTTGAGTGGACTAAGGAAAAGGTTGTTTTTTTTTTTTCTTATAAACTAGAAAAACCCATTATGAACAGCCAATGCAGTTCAGTTCTGGAAAGTGTCAGGCAGCTGTTAAAAACACCAAGTCTTCACTTAGAGAAAATACTGCCATAAAGGGCCATTACTGAACTGATCACAATGTCTGATGGGCAGGTGATTTCTGGGAATTAAAATGTAAAAACAACACTGCATTTAATTTTTAACACCAACTGTTTAACATCTTGTGGCGTGCTTCTTTAGAAACCATTCTCCGTTGTTTGGCAAGAAGCTCTGAATGTATCTGTGAAGGCTTCGACTTGAGATCCCCAGCTTCCTGCCCCTGGAGAGACTTGATCATGTTGGAAAATTAAAACTGTATGAGGTGATAACTAACATAATGAATTCAGGGAATAGGTTTTATAGTGAGTATTATTCCTTTGAGAATCTCCACAAGGACAAATTTCTGTACATTTATTGTACTTGTCGAACAAAGTGCTCCTGATTTTAATTGTAATTACTCAATCAGCATTGCAACAGCAGCAATTACACCATGTGCCATGCTGCTTGAATACACAAAGACCTTGAATTTACAGAGTTATAGTAAATAGACCTTGGTGAGTATAAATGTTTTATAACTAATGTTAAGTCTGTTTCCCTGGGTCTTCAAAAAACACAAATGTACATGCATCTTCAACACTGAGGGTTCAGTATATAAAAGTGAGTATTTTGTACATGCCCACAACTGGTTTATTGGTTGATTACACCAATTTATTTGCCTTACACTAGAAGCTCAAGAAGTAAAAGTGCCAAAATAAGTGATTCATATACATTAATATATATAAATAGATAAATAAAGGAATTAAGCCACTAAACTTAATATAAAAAGTATTTCAAATAAATATAGTCATTAGTTATTTTAAAAAGTGTGGATTAAATGATGAAAGTTAATTGATAAAAACTGATTTATGTTCTGTATAGCATCTTTATTTATTTACATTCCTTTTTGTATGTTGGTAACTTTCATTTTTTAAATGTATTTATATCACAGTGATGTATTGGATGGATTGTAGAAGCTTTAATAGCTGATAACCAGTCCAAAATAACAAAGTCCAGATGGACTGAGAAAACTGTATTCAGAAACACGAGGGGCTAAGAAAGGCTGAGCTGCAAAAGAAGAAGTGTGTAAAGGAACAAAGCAGGTGAAAACCAATTGGGAAAGAGGACACAGGTGAGGGCAGCGAAGAAGAGGGAAGAAACTGGTGAAAACAATCAGAGATGAGCAGACAATCACAAAGTAGGGAAAACGCAGGAAGTAAAACTAGAATGAGACACCACAGAAAACTAGTCTTCACAGTAAAACAGGAACTGAAACATGAAAGTCATACTAAACATGAATGAACTAAATCAGAGGGAACACTGGAGGACACTGTTATAAAGACAGAGACAAAACCGAGGAGAAGGAAGTAAAACTAATGCAAGAATGAAAACTTAACCTTGAAAGTGAAGCAGAAAATAGAAGATCATTTACACTGGAGATTAACCATGATAATGGACAGTGAGGCACAAAAGACAAAAGCACATGAACAAGACAGAAGGAAAACAGATACAGAGAGACACTGGGGAGGCTAGAGTAACGAAGAGAATCTAATCAAATCAGAACTCGCTAATTTCACAAGAACTAACATTCAACTTACAAAAACACAAGAATCTTGCCAAAAATGTCAAATACTAGAATATCAGGAAAACCTAAATGGAAACCCAAACTCAAATCTATTAATTAAGTATTCCAAACTCAAAACCATGACCAATCCCAGGGACCATAGCAGTTTATTTCTGTTTCATGTAATTTTGTCCCCCATTTATTTGTACAAACTTTTGTCATTTCTATATTTTGTTTTTACTTTTCTTTAAGCACTTCTGCTCAGTTCTGCCATTAAAGGGGCTGTCATTCAAACTGTTTCATAGAGTCAACTTTTCACGTAGTGTGTGATTGACACTTGGCTCACAATGGGACCTGTCAAATGTATACAAAACTTAGGTTGCAAGTTAATTAACACCTACATGTTCTATTATTTTCAGTGATTTCATGGCATATTAATTTATTTGTTGCATAATTACTTTTTGCAGTTTTAGGTCTCCATAATCAGAAACTGATATCACTGCAATCAAGATATACATGTTGACCTTCTTCACAGCATTAAGGTAAAAATAGCTCTAATTTTCTTGGTTTAGCCAGAGAGAAAAGAAAAATAGAGAAAAAATGAGAAAAGTAGGACAGTTATTCTCTCACAGTAACCACCAGGAGAAGACTTGATGAAATGTAAAATGGTAGCCATTATGTTTAATGTAGATCATCTTTTTTCCTTTTATTTCTTCATTTCCTTTTGTTGTTTTTTCCCCCTCTGTCTCTTGACTGAGCAGCCGTGCAGAATACAGGAAGGACCTGTAGAGAATGGAACAGCTGGCGGTGAAATGAAAAGTGCAATTTGAAACAATGGATTTTGGAGAGAGGCAGATTGTGTAACCATGGGACACCAATGAAGGCTGCAAGTGCAAATCAGTGGCGCATTTATTAATTGAAAATTCTTTCAATTATCTTCTAGGACTCGCTTTTGTCCGGCTGTAGAGAGAGAGAGAAAATGAGAGAGATGGGCGAAAGCTTTTTACTTTCAAAATTCTTCCAATTGGCTTCATCTTGTGGCACAAGAAAAAAAGGAGAAATAATTGAAAATTTTCTAAATAGAACACTGACCATAATATAGCACATGTAATTTTCATTGCAGCAGATACATGTGAAACTTTACATGCTGCTGATTGCTGGTATGATACACTATATTGCCAAAAGTATTCGCTCGTCTGCCTTCACACACATATGAACTTGAGTGACATCCCATTCTTAATCCATAGGGTTTAATATGATGTCGGCCCACCCTTTGCAGCTATAACAGCTTCAACTCTTCTGGGAAGGCTTTCCACAAGGTTTAGGAGTGTGTTTATGGGAATTGTTGACCTGAAAAACAACCCCACACCATAATCCCCCCTCCACCAAACTTTACACTTGGCACAATGCAGTCAGACAAGTACCGTTCTCCTGGCAACCGCCAAACCCAGACTCGTCCATCGGATTGCCAGATGGAGAAGCGTGATTCGTCACTCCAGGGAAGACGTCTCTACTGCTCTAGAGTCCAGTGGCGGCGTGCTTTACACCACTGCATCCGACGGTTTGCATTGCGCCTGGTGATGTAAGGCTTGTTTGCAGCCGGTTGGCCACGGAAACCCATTCCACGAAGCTCTCTACTCACTGTTCTTGAGCTAATCTGAAGGCCACATGAAGTTTGGAGGTCTGTAGCTATTGACTCTGCAGAAAGTTGGCGACCTCTCTGCACTATGCGCCTCAGTATCTGCTGACCCCGCCCTGTGATTTTAT
>VUQI01051538.1:0-14030 GCA_015106735.1 Paratilapia polleni | reverse complement strand
TCTTGATCACATTCCAGAGGTTTTCAATGGGGTTCAGGTCTGGAGATTGGGCTGGCCATGACAAGGTCTTGATCTGGTGGTCCTTCATCCATACCTCGATTGACCTAGCTGTGTGGCATGGAGCATTGTCCTGCTGAAAAAACCAATCCTCAGAGTTGGGGAACATTGTCAGAGCAGAAGGCAGCAAGTTTTCTTCCAGGATTACCTTGTACGTGGCTTGATTCATGCGAAGAGCCAGGCTGAAGTTTGCAAAAGACCATAAGGATTGGGCCATAGCGGACTGGATTAAAGTCATCTTCTCTGATGAGTCTAATTTCCAGTTTTGTCCAACAGCTGGTCGTCTAATGGTTAGATGGAGACCTGGAGAGGCCTACAAGCCACAATGTCTTGCACCCACTGTGAAATTTGGTGGAGGATCGGTGATGATCTGGGGATACTTCAGTAAGGCTGGAGTTGGGCAGTTTTGTCTTTGCAAAGGACGCATGACAGATGGATAGATAGATAGATAGATATAGATATAAATTTAAGTCAGTGTACACAGACTGACACAGACGAGTTAACACTGTCTGACAGAAAGTCCTTGGTTTGTGGAAATAGGACTTAGGCTCATTTTAAAGCACTCTGTCATGTAAAACAAAATTCAAGGATTCTAACATATTTTAGCACTGTGTGCATCATGTTTCTGTTCAGTTGTTCAATGTGTGGCCCTTTGCTTACTGTATCTAAATCAGTCTGGCCCTCTGAGAAGCAATGTTGCCCTTTTCATGATAAAACAACATGAGCAAAATTACATTCCAGCTTATGGCTTATGGAGTAAAAATGGGACAGCAACCTCTTTGCAACTAGGGAACACTGGTGGTTTCCCTGTGATAGCATTGAATTTTTTTTGCATTTGGCAACCGATTGCAAGTAGTTGCAGCGACCGACTGGTTGCCCAGACGTTGAGCATGC
This sequence comes from Paratilapia polleni, assembly GCA_015106735.1. Lineage (NCBI taxonomy): Eukaryota > Metazoa > Chordata > Actinopteri > Cichliformes > Cichlidae > Paratilapia > Paratilapia polleni. The sequence continues at coordinate 13,079 of VUQI01051538.1, read as the reverse complement.
AACAACCTCTGGGCAACCACTTTTGATTCAAGGTGATTATACAAGCGCTTGGTGGGAGGTAACCTATATGAGTGCAATTTGTCTGCAATGCGTCTCTTTACAATAGGGGACTCAACCCAACTGGGTGCCAACTGGTTGTATTGCATTTTATTCCTATATAAAAGGAAGGCCTGTTATTTTGCAGTTAAATCATCATCCTGTAGCAACTATATCACTATTTGTGGAGGGATTTCTGAATTTCTGTTTAAAATCTATCAGGTTTTGGCTGGACTCTGAATGTTAGTAGTTAATGTGAATTTTTGTTTAATGTGTATTTCTGTGTATGTAGACAGCAACATTTGTTATTTTCACCAATTTATCATAGTTAATTGCCATATTATCACAAACAGATTGCATGTAATTGCCAACTTGACCCCATTCAATTGCAGACTGATAGCAGACTGCCTCCGTCTTATTGCTGTTTTATCGCTGTTTTGTTGCATCAAAGTCGGTTTGAAGATGGCAACTGACTGCGAGTGGTGGCAGACCTGGTCCCCATCTTCGAAGTAACCATTTCAAAGGCAATGAGATTGCACATTCATTGCACAATCTGGGATGTTATTTTAAAGGACCTATCTAAATTAATGGGGAGAGAACCATAACTTACATGGGTAACTTACTAACAATACATGGATAGATTCGCCAGACAAATAATAAAAAAAATGTTTTAAACATTTTCCAAATTTCCCCCAATATGGTTTAAACCCCCCCTTCACCTTATAGTCCCACTGTGAAAGTGCACAGTTTTACAGTATTATGGTTTCTGAAACAGCAATGATTGGCTAATATGTTTCCTGTTACTTAGTTCTTTAGGAACAGGGGTAGGATTGCCACCATCTTAACATTTCAGAATTCTCCCATAGATTTTTATTTGGCAATGCCATGTCTTCTCCTTTTATAATGTTTCTAGTAAGGGTCAAACAGCAGATTTGGTTTTGCTTTTCCTGGTCTAAAATGTCTTCCAGTGGGTAACAGTTCACACTCATTTGATGGTCAGATATCAGCTGAGCAATCAGATGTTTTAGCCCCACAGAAGTAAAAAAGTATGTTTTACAGTAATTTATAATTTCATTTGTGTTTTTGTTACTCTCAACAGTAACAGCAGGTAAAGAGGCACAGCTGCAATGCACACATAGTATAGCCTCTCATAATTATACTGCCTGTTAGCAGATGATTAGTATTGTGAATGCTAGAGATGGGCACCAGGGTGATCAGTTGTACGTGATGAATATGGTGGAAAAGTATTGACTGCTTTGCTGCTGGAACTTGTGGTCTTTATAGTGCTAGAGAAGTACACATGCATAGGACTAGGTGATGACATGCTATAAAAAGCAGTGCAAGGAAAATGGAAATTAAGTGGGTCTGTAAAGAGTCCCGGCTGGGCATAAGCAACAGAGGAGAGACCTTCGGAATTAAGTAGACTGTTGCTAGGACCCTGAGGATGTCAGTAATGTCTGGACTAGGCAGACCTTGTAGACTTAGAGGAAACGTGAGTGAAAACGAAGAGTGCTTCGATGGATGACGCAGAACATGATGTTTGAGGATAAAAATGTATTTCTCATCTAGTTTGGTTGTATTCCATCATTTCTAAATAACTCTCAGCATTCTTAGAACAGATCGAAGTTATTAATATAGGAGACATCGTGGGCAGTGCAGACTGATGAGAGCCAGATGTGCAAAGAAAGGAGCTTGTTAAAAACACCCAACATTCTACAATATGGAATGGCACCAGAAAAACCTCACAGATATCTTCAGTTAGCAGACCAGATACACAGTCATTTTTTTGTATTTCTTACCGTTCCTTGTATATGTAATCAGTTCCTGCTTGAACAGTGACCTTGGTAATGCCAGACTCGTTCACAAGGATTTCAATAGCTGGTCTCTTTGGTTGTAGATAATAATATAACCATATATCAGAGTTCTAAGTGTATTGGTATATTTTATGCTATGGGTATGAAAACAACTAGATTTTTCACTCTTTTCACTAGTTTTAATTATGCATTCAGTTTCCATAATTCATTATGAAACTTAGGTAATTTGTTTCCCCTATCTTTAATGATACTGATTTATGAGACTGCCTGGGTTGCATCTACAGCTTATTATCTTTAAGCTTTCATTAGCACAGTGATCTCATATCCAGCAGTGTTTAGGGCTACAGTGCTGACCCATAAACTTTTCATTCAATTATTTTGGATAAGACAGAAAAACCTAAGATTTTTGTGTCCCTTTATAAGTATCTATAGTTTCATCAAACATTGTTTTTATTCTCATGACTTACAGAAGGACGAAAAGATGTTGTGAACTCCTGAGCGAGTTTCCTAATGACTGTGGTGTGAGGTAATTTTTGGTCCATTAACTTGCCATGAAACCCAATAACCTTAAATTGCTCGGCAGCTTCAAAGGCAGAAGGACTACAGGGTGAGTTACACACCAGTATATCATAAGTAACACCCATAGTGAAATCGATGTGCTGTTGAGGTGTCCACGTAATAGATCTATAAGCAGTTACTGTTTTAAACATTAATTAAACAGACTGATGCCAAATAATTTTAGCTGTCCACAGTAATTGGTACTATAAGTACATATGCAGTAAAAATATTCTATTATTGTGGTGTTAAACCATCTTGTTAAAGTAATGCTGTTTTATGAGCCAGCAGTGCTCCTTAGGAAAACTGTGCTATCTGGCACTTATTGACCCACATTCCTTTTACAGTTTTTGTAATCTGTGCTGTTTTTCTAAGATGCAAACATTTTGAAAACTGTACATGCAGGTTTTGTGTGTATGTGTGTGTGTGTGCAGTGTGTAAGCAGTAAATAAAGTAAAGAAAGTTCTCAAAGTTTCTATGATTAATATTAATCTTTTAATGCAAGTTTTTTTTTTCCAAAAACAGGGCCCATTTTGTCAAAACACTATACACAATTAGCCACACACCCAAGCAGGAGAGCACAGATCTTTGCAAAATCAAACACTTCAGTCAAAACACCAAAAATAAAAAAATATTATTCTGTTGTCATATTGCAGATACAAGTCATATGCTGTAATTTTGTTTCAATGATTTATAAACTACTGTGGTCACCCTGAAACACTTGTAGCTTTTCTACTTTCCGAACGATTAAAGTACACAGAGACCTGTTAGATGTTACTGAAAACTGAATGGTCATTGACTATGTTGGTTTGAAGTTCTCTTATTGCATGAGTGACCAAAAACATGTTTATGATCGCTCTCTCTTGTTCTTTGGTGAATATGGGGCCCCTTTCTCCTTAGTGTTCTCAACCCTCAATCCTATGTAGACCAAACAAAATATCCTACTGTAAAATATCACAGGAATGGGTACCAAAAACTGCTGATGTAGTGCATACTCTAAGGTCTCAGTCATACAGGCCTACAGACCAGTCGGTGATCCCTTGGCAAACTGGTTGCAAAAAAGGTGCTGCACCAAAAATCTCCTTGTGATTGCTTTGATCGCTAGCAGATTGCCGCAGTTGCCTGTAGTTTGCATGGAAGACGCCGACTTATCTGCAAACACTCGCCATATACTCTCCAAGCATTAGTGAAACTTGAGAAAGTGTGACGCAAACCTGAAACAGAGACTGTTCGCTTCCAAAGCAAAAGTTGTGCCTTACTGTTGCAACCAACACATTTCAAAGGGCACAACTTTTCCTTTGGAGGTGAACGGTCTTTGTTTCAGGTTTGCGTGACACATTTCACAGCTTCACTACTGCTTAGCGAGTAGTTTGCGAGTGTTTGCAGACGAGTTAGCATCTTCTGTGCAAACTATAGGCAACCGCAGCAACCTGCTAATGACCAATTGCAAGGAGGTTTTCGGTGCAGCACCGTATACCTCTTTGTGACCAATTTCCACCTAGCAACCAGTTGCTAACAAATTGCAGAATACACACTTTTTCTTAGTGACCGGTGGTTGCCAGGGCATCATCACTGACAGGTTGCTAGGCCTATGTGATTGGAGCTTTAGCAATCAATTTCACAGTGACTCTCAACAACCACTCGCCAGTCGGTTGAGGAATACACATTTTTCCCTCGTGACCAGTAGTTGCCAGGTGGTCACAACCCGTCTCTAGGCCTGTGTGACTGGGGTCTAAGCTTCTGATTTACTGTAGCTTTACTGTAGTTGTAATTGATTTACTGCAGCTTGTATGTTTTTCACCTGTATTCTTGATGAAATGTCTGAATTACTGATGCCACAGTGTATCTGACATTTGGCTGAACTCTCAGTCCAGTCTCCCTCAGTGTTAGTCCATGGTTTATAATGTGGTCGACTAGAGTAGCATAAAATTAATTTGATAATTTCAGTCCTCTTCTTAGCACATGTCCTCCCCCTCTTCCTCTTCCTCTGCCTCTACCTCGGCCTTGGCCTCTTCCTTGACCCCCTTCTCCTCCTCCATGGACTCCCCCTCTCATCCTCATTCTCCCTCTTCCTCTGATCCCTTCCATTTTTGTTAAAGACATGTTAACTCATCTGTCACCTTTTTATGGAGCTTAAACCTAATTGCTGTACAATTAAGATGACGTTTAAGCTATTTATTTATTTGTTTGTTTGTATGTTTGTATATTTGGCACTGTTTTGTAATATGTGCTTATGACTGCTAACTGCAAACCAAATCTACCTATGGGTACAAAGTACCCTGAACCTAAATATTTATGAAACTGTTGTTAGATATACTGTATATTTGAGAGATCATTCTCAGTGGGGTGGTTACATAAATTTAAAAAAAGATGCAGAGCATAATAAACCTTGGCCAGATATTTCTTCTGTAAATCTCAAATCAACCTAAACTGACAGAAACCTGCCACTTAGAAACTTATGTATGCATCTATTTCAGACATATAGGCTCAACATGAGAATCAGACTTATTCAGACTGTCTAAAAGTTTTTATTTTGAGAGCACACAAACTTGGAGAATCTCACCATACACATACTGCAAATGTGCAGACAAACTGAACTTCATGCCTTATGGATGTTGGGAGAATAGATTAGACAAAAGTGTGTACCATCAGTTTGGATATACAGGTCAAATGAAAAGCGCAACTAAGCATCCACAATCACCACATTCTTGAGCACACATGCTGTTGATTTTGTGCTTCCCCTGAGCCCTAAACTGTATGTCAAAATCAGGTTTTAAAAAGCATTGAATTACTTGACTTTGGATTTCTCTGAAGACTTTATTAAGATGCAGAGTCTGGACTTCAAATTTGTTGCATAAATGAGGCTCCTGCAGTGATGATTGTTCCATAACCAAAGGACAGCCTGGGGATGTGTTGCTTGAAAAAAAGTGTACTACCACTAGGAACAGGAACTGGCAGAGTAGAGTAATGTAATGTTAAAATGTCAGATTTAACTGCTTTAAATGTAGACTGAGAAACAGAATGTCACTTGCTTAAAAAAATCTATAATCTTTGGCATAATGGACAGTAGAAAACCAGTGTGAAACCAGTGGCATTAATAATGGCTTATTTCATTAAAGAGTGTTAGGGGGCATTAGATATCACATCTGAATAAAAATGCATCAAATTCCACCTTCTCTTATTACCGCAATAATATCAAAAATGTTCTGCTTGTCCTACTTGTGTAACAGGAGTGCAGTCTCCAGGTTCATTTAAGTACTTTATCTAATTAGCATTAGGTTTCTAGCTTGGTTAAATTAAGTTCTACTGTTGGGAAAAAAAAGTTATATATAACTTTGCTGACATTTTATGCTGTGCTACCACCTGCAGTGAACATTACTGACAAATTCTGAGATGAACATGTCTTCTTCTTAGCAAGTGACCCAGCAGATCCTAGACATCCGTCTCCACCTGGAACGATCAAAGGCATCTTCTGGCATGACATTCACATGCTGCATGTTTTCCTTAAAGTGGTCGAGCCACCGCCTCCCTCGGGGTTGTCATCCTTGGGAACTGAGGTATAAGGCGGTTTTTGCCACTGAGTCTTCATCACTTCTGGCCACATGTCCATACCATTGAAGTCACAACTGTTGCATCTGATCTGCGACTATTGCGACTTTGCTTCATTTTGTGACATCTAGATTCATGGCGTGGTCCCATAGAGTAAGGCCTAGGATCCACTGATGCACATTTCCATTGAGTGGTGAGGGTGTTCATGCTCTGTTGTTGCTAGAGGGCTACCAGGGGTGCAAGGTGGTCTTGTAGATCTTCAACTTTAGGCAAATGCGCATCTGTCAGTCGCAGAGGACGCCACTGAGCTGATGCCATTTCATCCATACTGCATTCACCTGGGCCAGTGCATCCCAGAGGGTAGGGTCATCACTGGAAATGATAGAGCCAAGATACTTCAACTCTGTCACTTTCTTTAGGTTATGTCCAATGATAGTAATCGTAACATGAGATGAGAGATGATGAACCATGAGGATGTGGTATGACCATATAGTACTGTCACTACCCATCCATACCGGTAACAGTAACACAATTTGTTCTATGCATGTGTGAAAATGTGTGCACTTCCTGTTAGCACTACAAATTGAAAGGTATTGGGTTTTTTTGCTGGTTTTGGATACAGTTTACTGTGTTATTACCTGTCATCTGTATATTTTGTTCATATCGATATCAGTGTTATAAAACAATGTACACTATATATTTGTGCTTGCCTCTTCAAAGAGGTCTTCTTTCTTTTAACAGATTTTTTTCAATTCCGAACATAGTCTTCTCTCTTTGTGTTTGTGTATGTGTGGGTGTGGGTGTGGGCATGTGTGTGTGTTCTGTGTGTATGCTTTTTTTCTCCCCTAAATGCAGACATGTCATAATTCGTAAAATCAAAGATAAATTTTTATTTAAGTCCTTGAATCTGTTGTAAATTGCTTCAGTGCACTTCTGTAAGTGATTTTATGTATAGCAGTCACACAGTGTTTATGTCAAGGACTTTTATTGTGAAAGGGAGGAACAGTATAGATTGGGCAGCAACAAGTACCACAAGTGAAGCACATTCTGGGGCACTGTACCATAGCTTTACCACACAGCTGCGTGCGTGTTAGGGTTGCACAAAGCATGTGCATATTAAGTTAGTCCAAATGTTTTACTTGAGTCATATGTTCTTTGACCACAGAGCAGAGTTAAAGCTACAAAAGATAAATTTGGAGAGTCAGCGTTAACTAACTAACTAACTAACTTAACTAACTAACTAATGTCAATATTGTGCCATGATCAGTATAGCCTTGAATTAAAAAGACTGCATTATTGTTAGTAGCCTTCATAAGCTAATGTGTAATGTGAGCCAGCATTTATCCAGGATTATTAATGAATCCCTTTCTCTGCTTATGGCTACTTGTTGGCATGTATGCTAACATTAACTGGTCTGCTATGTCAGAGTATTGGGCAAATTAATATAGAGTAAAATTTCTAAGCTATTTTTACCTGAGCTTTTTAATGTTTTGATAGTCTTGCTTAGAACGGAAGCACTTTCGTAAGACAGCTTGAGCTAGGTTTCTTTTGTTTATAGATAATTATAGTAATAAGCTCACTCTTATTACATTTTTTTTCTTGCCAATAAGCACTGTGCCTGTCAAATAAGAAAAATGCAATGCATATAACAAAAGAGAGGACAGAAGAAGAAGAAGAAGAATATAAGATATTTACATAAATTAGATATTTACATAATGGGTTGTAGAAGTCACCAGGTTACCTCTGAATGTAAAATAATCAGGGATGAAAAGAACAAATGCAACTACTCCTGTTACCATCATTTTGTAATTTTTAGGTACTTTTATGAGGGGTTTTTTTGGTGTTTGTATGTTAAATTTAGTAATGGACATGGATGATAATGGACTGGTATGTTCTGGAGCACGGCTAATCAGTCACTCTTAGGTTAGGTCAAGGATAGCTCACATTAGTTTGAATTTACATTCTCTTTAGTATCACCAAATTTCATCTTTATACTAATAGCTGTGACAGTACAAATAGGAAAAAAAATCAGCATAGGTCATGTCTAGACTAGAAAAACAGACACTGATTCAAGATTCCCGAGGCCTCACAAGTCTCATCACACCAGATTCAAAAGGCCTCACAGGCCAGAGAAGACAGCAAGAGTCACAGGCCTGTGAGTGAGAAATGACTAAGCAAAGAGTCACAGATGAAGGGAATGCAACAAGCCCATTCTACAACATGGAATTCATCGTGGAAAAATAGTCTGAGCGTTAAAACCAAACTGTCCATCTGACATATATTCAACAAAATTTTCCAAAAGATTCAAGGCAGCATGATACAGAATAGAAAAATACGAACTCACAATATCACACTTGGGTGTTGATAGAATCTCTCTCTCTTTATCTCCATCTGCAAGGCCGTATTTTTCCCACAGTCATGTAGACAACTGCTGATAACAAAGACACAGAAAGTACCTCATGACCTTGGATACAGCTTACTGAGAGTTTCAGGACTGTTATTTTTCATCTTTTTCACATACTCTTTGTACAAGAAAGTTGCCACCAGATACCTGCATTGCATAAAAGTTCCATAAGTTGAAACAAAAATTGTCAGGAAAATTACAGAATCCAGACCCAACTTCAGAATCTGAACTAGCCATGATTAACTTCCCTAACTCCCTACATGAAACCATGTGCACAGATCATCACCCAGTCCCCAGCCATGCTACACTTGGAGTCTGAAAAAACTGCCAACTATTCCACCAAATGCTCACCAACATCTGAACCAGAAGACTCGACAAGGAAACTGCAAGAAGAGAAGTTATTCTGAAAAGCTAAAAAGTAAATATGTTGCAATGAATCAGTATATAACCATAAAGAGTGTGATTGACTGTTTAAAAAGTAATTAATGATAAAAAGATAGATGAAGATTAACCATATAAACTGTTGCTGATTATATTTTATAGAGTGTTGGTCACTGCCATCTAATGAAATAGCTGCAAGTAAGAAAAACAGGGAAATGAAAAATTTGTCAAAAGTCCAAATCAGGCCAAGAGGAAGCAGATGTTAGGGAAATAAGAGAATCAAAATGGACTGCTAATCATTGAGTCAGCAAAGACAGTTTTACTGGTCTCCAGCACAGACCACCAACTTGCTGGTGACTAGGTTAAAGTATGTTTTGGGACAATTGGTGCCGGTCTTGCTGGTGACCTTGCTGCCTCGTTCTAAATCAGTAAACAGCAGTAAACCTCAGAGCAGTAGCAACAGGTCAGCTGATCAAATAGGCTAAAGAAAATCCTTATGAATCCTCATGGACCAAATCAAAGCCAAGTTAAAGAAAGGACCCAGCTTCATTCTATACCATTTTCCCAAAAATGTGGAGACACCTGCTTATGAAAACTCAGCATTAAACCTGTGCAAGAACGTGCAAATAAGTTCATGTATCTTTTGTATGTATGTATTATTATGTATTATTTTGTGTTTGTGTAAAACCTAGTGGTCTAGGAAGTATTAGCTTATTACCTAGGTCCATATAAGAGACATTCGATCACAACTTGTTTTGATCAGATCTGTTAGAGGTTGTGGTAGAAGTAAATGGGAAATTAGCACATTATTATCAATGTTTCCCATGTCTTGTTTTTAGTGATAGCTGCTTCAAATTCATACATTTTGTAAATTTATATAAGTTGCTGGTTATGTGGTTTAAAGAGCTTAAAATTGCTACACAAAGTCTATTTACAGTGACGTTTTGTCCTTTTTTGTAGTTAAATCTAGTAAGGCTGTAATGAGGAAGGCAGTTATATAGTATCTATGACTGAGTGTCAGTTATTTTCACATGTAGCAAAGTGCTTATCTACAGAGAAGGAATTTAGTGTTGATAATAAGCAAAGAGAACCAGTTTGAGCTGACAGGAAGACACGCCCAGGAACCAGTGATCTACACAAATGCACGCACACACACACAGAAACAGGAAAGAGGGGTGTTCAAAAGCAACGAAAGAAAAAGGCAGAGCAGGAGTCATAAGAAACCATGACAAGAGGATAAATATGTTAATGGATTAATTTCTAAAAAATGAATTGAGGCTTTTATCAACATTTACCATAGTTCAGCTAGCCAGTTTTCTTACTTCTCTTTTTTCCCTATAGAAACAGATGCAGTGGATTTGTGCTGATGCTGGTGGAGCTCAAATGGATGAATGTGGTTCTCCCATGACTAAGGAATATGGACAACACTGAATGACTGAACTGATGTCGACGTGCTGTAAGAAAGTTGCAAGAAACATGAAGGAAGAATCAAACTCGAGGCATGAAGACATTAGAGGGCACAAATGAGAACTGAATGAACACTGGCTAACGAAGATTACAAAGTAGGTGAAGAGCATTTATTGAATTTAGTGATATTCATACATGGAAACATTTTTTTCTCCATGGAAAAATAAGAATGTAGAGTGCTTCTTGTCAGCATTTTTCAAGTATTTATGATATTTATCTGCCTGTGTCAAAACAGGGATCTAGATAGTTGTTGTGAAAGCAACTAACAGGAGGATTCAGCAGTATGTGTCATATTGGACGTCCATATTTTCTCCTCCCAAACACCTGGAAACAGAATGAAAGAATAAATAACCCAGGTAAGCTGGAAATACATTTCTCAATGATGTGCAGTAAACTTCTTTTAAACTTTTTAGCATCATGTAACATATTTTTATTAATTTAGTAATGCAGCAATTAGAATTACGGTTCTGATCTCGGGTGAGTCAGTTCAGTAAAGATGTTGAAAAAAAGCCTTACTTACGTGTTTGAACATTCACGTTGCGTGAATGGCGTAACGCGTAAAAAAGCATGACATACTCATTACCTTAGCCAAGGAGGCTACCGATCAAGAGCTGATGATAATTACTGACAATTTTATGCTGAAATGGTGAGAGGTTCCCTCTTTTTTTTAATATCATGTTTAATATCACACCATTAGTTGCTTTTCAGCAAGCTGGTAGTTGGTAAGTGTGTTTAAATCATGTTTTGTCTGCCTCGGCCTGTTCGCTGGTAGGCCAGTAGCTACCGAGTTGTTCTTTGAGCAGAAATGAATGGATTTCACCCGGGTAAACACACTTTGCAGATCTTATTTAACCTTCTTGCAAAACTCTAAACATATTTTCACTCACTAAAGCTCATTTTTACACAGTGTTGCACTGTGTAGTCAAAAAACAACTACGGGACAGATGTCTTTTCTTAAACATGACAATAAATAGTTCACATTTGTTGCTAATGAAGTGATGAGTACCTAGTGCAGAGGCAGCAAGGGTGAGTTGAAGACAGCAATAAACCAACAATCTGAGGAGCAGAAGAGGAAGACAAGGAAGATTGTGATCAAGAATAAGAATTTCAAAAGAAATTTGGGCCTCTGTGCTAGACCATATATTTGTAGATTGATAAGAAAAGAAGCAGAAGAAATTAAATGTGTGTATTATGAGACAGTGCCATGAAAAAGTATTTGGCCTCTTCTTGATTTCTTAGTCTTTTGCATATTTGTCACTTACATGTTTCAGATCATCAAACAAATTTGAATATTAGACAAAGATAACCCAAGTAAATACAACATGCAGTTTATAAATGATGATTTCATTTATTAAGAGAAAAAGCTTTCAAACCTACCTGGCCCTATGTGAAAAAGCAATTGCACCCCCTTGTTAAATCATAAATTAACTGCGATTAACCACATCTTTTGGAAAGATGAGTTTAATTTCACTAGCCACACCCAGGCCTAATTGCTGCCAGAACTGTTGAATCAAGAAATCACTTAAATAGAACCTGTCTAACAAAGTGAAGTTGGCTAAAAAATCGATCTAAAGAAACTCAAGAACAGCTGAGAAACAGCTGAGAAACAAAGCCATTGACACCTATCAGTATGGAAAGGGTTAAAAAGCCATTTCTAAGGCTTTGGGACTCCAGCGAACCACGGTTAGAGCCATTATCCACAAATGGAGAAAACTTGGAACAGTGGTGAACTGTGAACTTCCCAGGAGTGGCTGGCCTACCAAAATTACTCCAAGAGCGCATCAACAACTCAACCAGGAGGTCACAAAAGAACCCAGAACAACATCTAAAGAACTGCAGGCCTCACTTGCCTCAGTTAAGGTCAGTGTTCATGATTCAACAATAAGAAAGAGACTGGGCAAAAATGGCATCCATGGGAGAGTTCCAAGGAGAAAACCACTGCTGACCAAAAAGAACACAAAGGCTCATCTCACGTTTGCCAAAAAACATCTTGATGATCCCCAAAATTTTGTGAAAATATTCTGTGGACCGACAAGACAAAAGTTTAACTTTTTTGAAGGTTTGCGTCCTGTTACATCTGGTGTAAAACTAACACAGCATTTCATAAAAAGAGCATCATACCCACAGTCAAACGTGGTGGTGGCAGTGTGATGGTCTGGGGCGGCTTTGCTGCTTCAGCACCTGGAAGACTTGCTGTAATTGATGGAACCACGAATTCTGCTCTCTACCAGAAAATCATGAAGGAGAATATCAGGCCATCAGCTTGTGCCCTGAAGCTCAAGGGTACTTGGGGTATGCAGCAGGACAAAGATCTGAAACACATCAGCAAGTCCACCTCTGAATGGCTCAAAGAAAAAATAAATAAATAAATAAAAAATTTGAAGATTTTGGAGTGGCCTAGTCAAAGTCCGGACCTAAATCCGATTGAGATGCTTTGGCATGGCCTTAAACAGGCAGTTCATGTTTGAAAACCCTCCAGTGTGGCTGAATTAAAACAAATAAAATTAAAACAATTGTGCAAAGAAGAGTGGGCCAGAATTCCTTCACAGTGATGTGAAAGACTCATTGCCAGTTATCACAAAAGCTTGATTGCAGTTCTTGTTGCCAAGGGTGGCACAACCAGTTATTAGGTTTGAGGGGCAATTACTTTTTCAGAGGGCGAGGTAGGTTTGCACAGCTTTTATCATTTAAAAAATGCATTTTCTATTTACTCAGGATATCATTGTGTAATATTAAAATTTGTTTGATGATCTAAAACATGTAAGTGTACAAAGTGTGACAAATATGCATAAAACTAAGAAATAAGGGCAAATACTTTTTCATGCCACTGTACCTCTGTGCCATACTGAGCTTTAGTTTTATCACTGAAAAAC
>VUQI01051537.1:0-12231 GCA_015106735.1 Paratilapia polleni | reverse complement strand
TGTGAGGAATCTTGTAGGATATGTCTTTCAACACGCATATTAAACAAATATGTAGGACTGCTTTCTTGCATTTGCGTAATATCTCTAAAATTAGAGGCATCTTGTCTCAGAGTGATGCTGAAAAACTAGGCTGGACTATTGTAATTCATTATTATCAGGTTGTTCTAAAAGCTCCCTGAAAAGCCTTCAGTTAATCCAGAATGCTGCAGCGAGAGTACTGACAGGGACTAGAAAGAGAGACCATATTTCTCCCACATTAGCTTCTCTTCATTGGCTACCAGTTAAATCCAGAATTGAATTTAAAATCCTTCTCCTCACATACAAAGTCTTGAATAATCAGGCCCCATCATAGCTTAAAGACCTCATAATACTATATTATCCCAACAGAGCACTTTGCTCTCAGAGTGCAGGCTTACTTGTGGTTCCTAGGGTATTTAGAAGTAGAATGGGAGGCAGAGCCTTCAGCTATCAGGCCCCTCTCCTGTGTAACAAGCTCCCAAATTGGATTTGGGAGAGAGACACCCTCTCTATTTTTAAGATTAGACTCAAAACTTTCCTTTTTGATAAGGTTTATAGTTAGGGCTGGATCAGTTGACCCTGAACCATCCCTTAGCTATGCTACTATAGGCTCAGACTGCTGCAGGATTTCACGTGGTACACTGGGATGCACTGAGCGCTTCTTCTCCACTCACCTCTTTTCACTCCCCACATGTTTGTATACCACTGAAGAATGTGATTAAATTTTGTCCCCTCTCTCCCTTAGTCTGTGTTTTTTCCTGTATCGCTATGCTTTCTTTTTCTTTTCTATTCTCTTTTTTCTCTTCTTTTTCCCCTCACCGCCCAACCATCGTGGCAGATGGCTGCCCCTCCCTGAGCCAGTGTCTGGCGCATAGACAGTGAAAAAGATAGACATAGCTACCATGACGTCACCAGTTGGTTTGTGAAGTCCCGTTTTGAAGCCTCGAGTTGAGTATTTCCAAAGTTGCCATCTTGGTTGCAAGAAACCTGATGTGATGAAAAAGGGCGGGTCTGATTGTGAAACCACTCGCGCATTGGCTAACGACTCGTCAATCACAAGCCGTTAGCCAATGAGGAAGCGGAAAATAACAGGGCTAATCCTTCTGTTTAAAACATGGTATGACCAAGATTTCCAAAATACACAAAGTTTTTAGTTAGTATGGCCCTAAATGAGTGACTAAAAGAATGAACTAAGCAGCAGAGTGTTTCCAGAGGTCAAGAAAGAAAGCCTTTTCCCCACAGACTTCTATAGGACTGGAAGTCTTTTTGCAACCACAGCTATCGCCATCTGGTGGCCTTCAGATAGAATGCAGGTTTGTAGGCACTTCTGCATTGGCTTCATTTTTCAAACCAGGAAGCTACGTCCATCTTTTTTACTGTCAGTGGTCTGGCGGAGGTTTCTTCCTATTAAAAGGGAGTTTTTCCTTCCCACCATCACAAAGTGCTTGCTCATAGGGTTTGTTTAATTGTTGTTTTTTTTTTTCCAGAACACTATAGGGTCTTTACCTTACACCTTGAGCACCTTGAGACGACTATTGTTGTGATTTGGTGCTATATAAATAAACCTGAAATGACTCAAATTATTATTATTATTATTATTATTATTTAATGGCAAATACATAATTTTGTAATTAACCAAGAGTTTGTTTTTTAGGGGTGGCCCAGGTGCCTAAAACATATTCTCCTCTCTTAGTGATCTTAACATTTAGGTTAACTTGATCAAGGAAAGTAAAATGCCTGCCAGAGCTTCACAGCTGACTGCAGGGGCTGTTGTATATCTCAGGTCCTCCTGTGCTGTGACCATGCATAGTGTGCTTTCATTTAAGCCCTCAAGGATATGAAATCCAGTTTAAAATGGAATCCAATGGCCCAGTTACTCTGTAATTAAATCTCTTTCAATCTTTCTTCTGTCATTGGCTCCCTGCTCTTCTGTTTGGAAATGTACTAATGTGCAAGAGCCAGCATGCATTTTTAAGATTTGTCTCCAGGTGTCTTTGATTTTTCTTTAATTTTTCTTCACCAAAACCACAGTGGTTTCAGAAGGAAATGGCAGGTGTAAAGAGTAACTGTCAGTCTTTCCTTTCACTTCTATGAATCTTAATGATTTTGGTACTCTTATGACTTTTCATTCAACACCTGCAAGGCAGCTAGGGCCAAAAATTTAAACAGTAGTTGATGGTACCTTATTTCACGTCTTTTCCTCTGGTGTAGGAGTTAGAAACCTTTACTACCAAAATGCCATTCTAGTTTCTAGCTAGTCTAGTTTCTTGACACTATCCTATGGATGCTGAAGAATCTGGATTTTTCTTTTTTTCCATTGCAGTGAGTTTCTCATCTCAGGCTGACAAATCACATGCTCCTTGTCCTCCATTTGTTTTCTTGTTTTTCTTGTAGTCTGTTAATGTTTTTTAATATCAAAATGTCCAAACTTCTTTTTTTTTTTTTACTTGAGCCACAGTGAGCCACAGGCTCAGGGGAAATGATATTCAGAACCTCCGTTATAGCAGCCGGAGACTCTTTTTCAACCTGTTGTCACTCATGTGAAAACACTTTGGAAAGCTGTGCCTTTTCTGGCTTCCTCTTTAGACACAATTGTTTCAACTTCTTTAGTTGGACTTTCTGCTGCTTTCCTGCCTTAGAGGTGCAGGCTTCTCTCTTGCAACATTGTCACCACCTTCTCCATTTCACCTGGAGGTAAATGTGTTTCCTTACATAGAGAAATGGGGGTGTGGCAGTATGCATGGTATGCAGATTGTATGCAGATTGCACAAGCCTGCTGGTTCAGAATGATTTACTAACAAAGGCACAGTGGTAAGAACAAAATAGGCCAGTGTGCACATTTCATAAATCCTACGGTAATTTTGCGTACGCACTTGTTTTTTTGCAGGGTAAGAACATTTCTACAAACATGTTAGTAAATGAGGGCCCATGTCTCTATTAGTCTCCTTTGGTTATTTCCAGTTTTACTTTGAAGGTTAGTTTTCTTTTGTGTCCTGTGTTAGTTTTGCTTCCTGGCTGCATTCCCCTGATTCCCTGTTTGCTTTCACCAGTTGTTAATCGTGTTCACTTGTGTTCCTCTCCCTCCTGTTTCTCATTAGAATCAGTCTTCTGCATATATATATGTAGTCCTGTGTTTCCTTTTGTCCTTGTCGAGTAGTCTGTGAATGTTTTCTTGTGTATATCCTGTTTGTTTCCTTAGATCCTTGTGCTTTGTTTTTTGGATAACTGTTTTCTTCACTCTTTTGGACTATTTTGTACCTTTTTGCTTCAGTCATTAAGGGCTGTGTTCATTCCTTTGTTTCACATATCTGTATTTGGGTCCTAACTCCATTATCATCTTTGATAATAACACCTTTAAAACATCAGCCAGTTTCAAGCAATGTCACTTGGCTGGGAATTACTTGTTGTAGATATGAACTAACAACCAGTTGACGAACAGTATTGGATACTTTGGATTATTAAGAGACATTGCGGGTTACGTCACTTTTAATTCAGTGGCTAGTGCTGTGATTTGTCAAAGTGTTAGATTGGTCAGTTTATGGGTAAAACCTTGATTATTTGTACTAGCATGTAAAATAGGAAAATGACATAGGAAAATGAGCCAGGGAATGTCGTGCCTCATTCGCTGATTTTAAACCACTGACAAATGATGCAAACGTCATCCTGCTGTTCTCCCATAACGTCTCACATTACTACAAGTGTTCTTTTCTTTATATACAAGCTTGAGAAGACTATTTTCAAATGGTTCCGTCTCAAAAATGTGGTGTGAAAGCTCTCCATGTTTCTGTGGTTTAGGATCATCAGTGACTCACAACCAAAACAAATCAGTCCACCGAGCAGATGAGCAAGCACTCACTTTTCCAGCACTCGCTGCCATTCTGCCTCCTCTGATGTTCACTTTGGATTTTTCTCTCTCAACTTCCCTGTATATCTGCTTACAGCCCATCTCTTTTCACCACTTGCAATAGTCCTTTGTGTTTGTGGATAAATTTCTGGTATGACTGTATCTATCTGTTCTTTCTCTCTACACACCGAGGCAATCTCATGGTTGGATTGGTTCCATTCAGGCAGAATTATGGATGGATTATGTTAGCTGGATTGTGATGGAGTATACTGAGCACAGTAAGCCAATATGTGGTTTTTCTTGTAACTGTAGTAGTTTAGAGTGTTTACTTGAATCATTTGACCTTTGAGCAGCATGTATGTTTCATTTCACTGATTCCCATTAAGCTGTTTGCTTTTATCTCCCTTCCAAATTTCCTTCCCTTACTTGGCGTGTCCTCACCAGTTGCCTGCCTCACTAAAGGTCACAACATCATCAGCAACATTACCACAAATCCCGGCTAAACAAAAAATAAATAATAAATCTGACAACCTGTTACTGTGCCTGCCTGCTTGTCGTCACAACACCCACCAGCCAATCCTTAACAGTGGAGGTGTGGCTTGCACTCGCTGCGTGCCTGCTCTGAGCTCCTTGAGTATATTCTGAATGAAACAGCAAGTGAAGCATTTCCCTGCATGCTGAGCTCTGCTCTGCTCACTGCTCTGAGTGTGCGAGTGAAGGGAAATCTGGCTTGAGGCTCAGCATAGTGGGAGTCACTCTGTGCCACACCGGGAGTGCCTTTGGGAGAGGCGGGGGTTGTTTGCAGAAAGAGGTTCGTCAAGCAGTGGTTAATGGAGGGAGAGCAAGACAGGAGGAGGCAGAGAGCACTTTTCAGTCCTCCTGAATCTTTCATAAGGGAGATCCTCCAACATCAAGCTGCCTGATGGACTGAGAGAAAGAGTTGGTGTGCATTTAACAAGCACCAACAGAGACAGAGAGCTAGAGGAACACAGGGAGAAGGAGGGGGCACTGGGGTGTGCAAGACCAGGAGAGACCAGGAGAGAGATGGACAAGCGGTAATGAGAAGGGGAATTCTTCTGGCCCAGCTGTAGAAGCTTAGATGAACAGAAGACCAGCAGGAAAACACAGGGCATGAGCTACAGTAAAGAGAGAGGGAAAGGGCACGACTGCTAGCCAGCTAATCCCTAAACTCGTGAAGAACGGGGGAAAAGGGGAAGAATTGAAAGCACGGAGGCCAAGCAACAAAAAAAAGGTATGTGTGAGCTGGCCTTTTCCTGAGTGACTATTTGTGTGTGAGGTAGCCTCAGTCTTTCTGCAACATTTTAAGTGAAAAACTTCACTGTGTCTGCAAGAGGAGGACAAAATCAGTCGTACATGACTAGCTAGTGGGACCAAATTTGGACAGAAATTGGCAGAGTTGTAAAGAGGAACACAAGTCTGCCACACAGCCTGCGGGGATGTCATCCAACGAGCTGAGTGTTGAGATGGACTCATGCATTCGGACATTCAAGGAGCACATGCATCTGGAGCTAGAGCCACCCAAGATGCCAGGTGTGATGGGAGGCAAGAGGGGAGCCACATCTCCCAAGCTGTCCCCCAGAAGCTCCCCACGCCTCTTCCGCAAGCTGATGGTCAACAAGAGCATCCGACAGAGGCGACGCTTCACCGTAGCTCATACCTGGTAAGGCCTTTGGTTTGGTGGGCAGTTAAAAGTAAGGGGTGAAACAGGGCTGAGACATGCAGAGAGAGGTGGGGTTAAGAGAAAACATGCAGCCTGTGACAGATGTGACAGAGAATTAAAGTGATGGAAGAAGAGCTGGAGAAGAGACAGAATGTGGATGAGAATAGTATAGTTAAAAGACATAATGTGATTACATTGGTGGGAAACTGGGAAGGAATAAGGGAAATGGCAAGAAGCAGTGAGTGGCTGAGAGAAAAATGAGGGAGGGAAAAGCGTTACAGCTGGGGTGTAGCATCAGAGAGGAATTCATTTAAGAACAGAGGTAAAGGGTTAAACAGCTAGACGGTGACGTGGAGAAAGAGGAAATGTGGAGAATGAGGTAGATGGCAAAACAACTTGAGTTTTCTAAAAAGAAAACCAATTTTGTGGTGAGAGAGGGGTCAAAAATATATCTGGGCTGGGCTGCTGTGGGATGAGTTGTTACTGGGTTAGAGGATTACATAATGGACTAAAATCACATTCAGCAGACTCCCCTGTCCTCCATTTTGATGTAGTGTATCTCTGCCCCGTACCTGGGTGAAATTTGTGTGCGTGCAGATCAGTCCTTGTTTTGGATGGTTGCTGTGATATGCAGGGAGTGTTAGGTGTGTTATGCAACCTGGTGGTTCTTAACCTTTTTGTCTCACAACCCCAATGAGCAAATGGATGTCCACACAACACAAGCGCAACACAAAATGCCAAATATATTGAAACATCATACAATATGCAACATTGTTCCATTTACATTTTGTTGGTTGTGTCGTTTGCACAGATAGCATTTCTCTTGGTATTATTCCATAAAAGAAGTGCAAATGCTGGAAGTCTGACTTTCTCAGGTCAAAAATGATGCAGCCACATATTTACTTTCCATAAACCCTATATTTGATCTTATTTTTCTATTTTGTACCCCATCAACCCACCCACACTCCTGGTCTACCTTTTCATTTTGCAGCAGTTAAACACTACAGGAGATGTGAAAAAGGATGACTTGCTTTGTTATGCAATGTATGGATTAGAGGCAAGTAAAAGAGCTGCTGTGATTTGACTGCAAGAGCTCAAGGTGACTCTTTTTGTTTAAATTAGGCAGTGGAAGACGGAGGATGTATTTCTTATTCCATGACATTTATGAAGGTGAAAAACATCATCTTCTGAAGAGAGAAATTGTCATATACCCTTAAGCACATACACCACATGTCACTGAAATGGGTTACACATTCGACGTAACATGATAAAGCAGGCTTGTCACTGCTTGGGTGGGTCTAAAAAAATCTCTGTTGTGGGACATGCAGGAGGAAAAGGAAATGAGTCTTGATATCAATCTGCTCCTCTACGTTGTGGCTACAAACTGAGTTGTCAGTATGATAGAAAAAAAGAGATAATGTGTGCTATCCTGTGTGCGTGTTTGTGCAGCCTTACTTGTGGACTGTGTAAGAGTATGCATATGTTTGTGCACATTTGGGTGATTTTGTATGCAGATAGTACATTTGTAAATGTAAGGGTTGTTTATGCTGCCTCTTCTCATTGTATGTCTCACTATCTCCTCCCTACGAAGCAGCAGTCAGAAAGGGGACTCGTGCCTGTTTATCTCCTCTCTCATTGTATAGCCTTCAGAGCAGAGAGAGATTAGTGGGGGTTGGGTGGGTACAGGGGCAAAACACAAGAAGAAAAACAAGGAAAATGGCTTCATTTAGAAATCATTAAAGATGTCAGCAGTGTCCTTTGACTTGTTTGTTCTCATAAATTCACAGCATATGGGCTGGATTCGGGGACCTAACAACACCTATAACACTAATTACAGCCATTAACCATCAGTCCAGTCCATTAACAGCAGGTTCATGATAAAGTGTCCTTGGGCAAAACACTGAGATCTGTCTACTGTCTTATTATAATGTTCTAAAAGTTGCAGGTAAAAATTTAAAAATAGGAAGGAGGAGATAAAAGAGCAGAATAGACACAGTAAGAGAGAGCCCAAAGGGAAAAATCATCAGTCATCTGTGGAGAAGGAGGTGTGGCAATTAGGACAGCAGGGAGAAAGGCAAGATGAAAATGCCAGTTGACAACCAGGACCAGGAATAGGAACAGGTGTTTTAGACTTAATTTCATGCTTATTTTTCTTTTAATCCCACACACACTACGTGTTAGGATAAAATTAAAATACACAGCAAGACTACAAGATTAATCATTGCACTCTTTGCTTTATCCCATGACATAAGATGTGATGTGTACTGCACCAGAATATCAATTACCTTTTGCCTTGAAAAAAATCTCCTCACCTGGAAATCCTTCAGGGCATTACTGTCTACTCACTCTTTCTGGCCTAATTGTCTCCCCACCTGTTCCAGACCTTGAGGAAGTACTGGGGAGAAAAAAAAAAGATGAATTGGTGATTTATATTGTTCAGTCCCTTCTACTGTTTAATGAATAAAAAGAACCGTTATTATGTAATAATGTCTGTATGTATTTGAGCTCTAAATGTAGCACTGCATTAATTATCACAGAAGATTAACTGAATGTTTTAAATAAAAATGATACTGAAAAACAACTTCTTATTTACTGTTCCTTTTCTACAAATGTAATTGAGCTTAATTAGTACTGAAAAACTAGAAAATATTTAAGCTGTAATTTTGAGAATGAAGCTTTATGTAGGCATCAAATGACTATGTGAAAGGGGCTTCTTGTAGTGAGGAACCTCCAGAGAATTGTCACCTGAATATGCAGCTCCCCTGAGTTTTACACAGGTTCATAGCGAGTTTCAGCTCACTGTTTAGTTCTTCAACCCAGACCTTTACCTTTGTGTTTGAATGTCACTGCTCTACTAGCCTAATTTTCGGATGCAGAAAGGAGGCATTTGCAGTGAAAACGCTCTATAATGCCACTGTAGCTACACTACCTACCCAGCACCAAACCGGACACAGGTTGAAACGAGCTGGTAAACAACATGGTAGAGCAATTAGGGGCAAAAGATCCACATATTTCCCCCATGAAATGAAACAGAGCAAATAGAGCTTGTAATTGTAGACACAATTATCAGGTGTTCAGAAGAAAGACTCCAAGTAGAGGATTGTGTTGCTTCGTAACTGCTGTACATGTGAATAAGCTGCTTCTTGCCATATCAACTTCCAAGGTAAGAAAATGTCAAGGTCTTTTCACAACTTTTCACTTTTCACAATCATTTGTGGCAATTCTATCACAAACAAACTATGAATAGACAGATTATTGTTCAGTGAAGGGAAATGTGTTATACCATATGCCACTAAACCCAACAAAGTCCTCCTGGCTAAAACATTGAAACCTTAACCGTGGCATTTCCTCAGCATAGAACAGATTACATTTTAATAGTTACTTGTATAGTTTTAAAAGGCACAGACCAATTATGGTAACCTGTTGTTGGGGACTTCTGGTTAAAAAAAGGCTTCAGTGTGTTCAGATTATGGTCCAACCCGGATGATGTGGGGTGTTGCTTTGGATCAGATAGGAAAATGGGCATTTTGTGCAACATTTGATCATTTTATCATAGTTTGCCATAATGGATGAAAACTGACACTGCAAAAGCAACAGAAAGACTGATGTTGCTGGGGAAGCTACATGGAACTGTGAAATGGAGTGGATGCCCATTTGCCATTATCAGTTTATAATGTTTTTCCAGGAAAAAACTAGCTAGGGTCTCCTTCTCGATGATATCATGCACATTGTGAAAACCAGCAAGCATGCAGTGTAGCCTTTTTTGTCTCTCAGTCGCGAAAAGGCAACTCTGTTATTGTCTAATCTGACCCAGTGACCACTGTAACAGACAAAAATATTGTGTGTCTTTGTTCTTTGTTGTTTGATTTGAATGACTTGTTGGAACAGTTTTGAACGGGGATTTTCAGATGGTTACATTTAAATAGAGTTCATAATAAAAAGGTTAAACTGAATCGCTAATTTAGGTTGACTTATGTTTGAGGTATAGCAGGGGATTTTAACCACACAGAGAAATATGCATTGTCTGTTTCATTATTTGCTTTTGAGTCTTAAACATTTTCACTTCACTAGATGAAAACAGGCTGGTGGTGTCACAGTCACACTACTCAATATGATTGAGATTATATAACTAAACTAAACAAACATACTTCGCACATTTCTCTCATTATTCTCTCCTGCTCTGCCTTTTTGTTCAGGACCAGGCTTTTTTTTTTTTTTTCTGGAGTTTTAAATAATTATCTGTTACCAATCTTGAATAAAAAAAATAAATAACAAGTTTTCCAAATTCTTTAGTGATCAATTATAAATCTTCTTCATGGTAGCAGTATCTGGCACTGTGGTGGATGAGTGGCTGGTGATCTTCTGACCTACTGGCACTCAGACAATGAATCTTCTGTTTGACCCATTCAGCTGTTCCCCTGTCTCTTTCTCTGTCTCCGTCTTTTACGCTCTCTTTGTCTGTGTGTGTCTTTCCTAAATTTCCCCCATTCTGTCTGCTCCTTTCTTTCCTCACTTCCTGTTTGTTTTTCCCTCTTTGTTCTTGTGTCTTTTTATGCCTGCTTTGGTTTCTTTTATAGGCACCCTTCTCCTTTTCTTTCTTGTCTGTCTCTCTTTTGCACTCCAAAGCACCACAAGATGTAAATGTTTGATGGCCAGCTGAGGCGTATGACCACTCTGTTTTCCACTCACACAGAAAGCACATTGGAGGGGGGGGGTAAGAAATTGCCATGGGAATAGGAAGAAGGGAGAGAAGAGAAAATGAGAACAAAGAAAGGAAAAAGCCCTGTATTCTTAGCAACTTTAGCTTTTTAATTAAACTCTCAAATAAATGAACTATATGTGCGCCATGTAACTGCTAAACAACACCTAATAAAAGATAATCACACCTACATATCTGTGAAATATATAATACGTAAAACCCTCTTTATCTACAACAAAAGGAAAGATTGTTCACTTGGCCGCTTGGCCTCGTTATGTGTGTGACGTCCATAAGATACTTTCGGGGGGGAAGAGCTACTGGAGAGGGGTAGAGGGACAGATAAAGAAGTGGAGGGAAGGAAACAAATGTTGTGTATATAGAAAGAGAGAGACAGATAAACAGAAAAACAGACTTCATTTACCACAGCAGCGTCAGCCACAGCAAAAACAAAGAGAGGTTGCTCTACACTGAGGGTTATTTACCTTAGCTTAAATGTCAACCTAAATGCCCATCTTGCAGTTCTGTTCTATCCAGCACCCCGTCTGCTATTGATTTGTTCCTTTCTCTACTTGCTCTGTGACTCACCCAAAGTCATCTTTATATGAATGTCAAGAAATGCTTGACGTGAGTACTGTCATTGCTGCAGCCAGTGTGTTTACGCCAACTGCTCACTTGAGTAAGAGACGGGGACAGATGGAGAGACAAAAGAGAAACCAATTCATTAGAGCCAAAAGCAGAGCAAATATTTTATGAAATCTTGTGAGACATGTAGCCCTTCCTGTGTAAAATTAGTAAGAACCCTATTTGTTTGTTATCTTTATGCAGCATGTTCACTTTAGCGTGTGAGTCTTGGCAACTTTGTGAACTGTTACCCCGTGACCTTTTTAATGTACTCTCAACCAGATTTTAGATGAAGTTTGCATTAAGTGTAAACAAATGTTCTCAAAGACATTCACTTTAAAATCTTAATTTCTTTGGTGAGATAAGTTAAGCAGGGGATATGTGCAAGAATAAGCCACAAATGAGTTAGCATTATTCTGCACAGACTCAGCTAGAGCAGCTAACTTTTTCCTTGTCTCAAAGTCAGTGGGTTTTTGGTTAAACTCTGTGAGCATTTCGCCAACATTTTCACAATTTCTTTTACAAAGACTATATAAATATATATATATATATATATATATATACACACAGGCTGTTGCCTAGCCTGTAGAGGTCTGTGTGTCCCTACATGGATATGCCTCCCCAGACCATCACTGACCCACCACCAAACCGGTCATGCTGAACAATGTTACAGGCTGCATAATGTTCTCCACAGCTTCTCCAGACCCTTTCATGTTTGTCACATGTGCTCAGGGTGAACCTGCTCTCATCTGTGAAAAACACAGGGCGCCAGTGGTGGACCTGTCAATTCTGGTCAAATGCCAATCGAGCGCATTGGTGCCGGGCACTGAGCACAGGGCCCACTAGAGGATGTCGGCCCCTCAGGCCACCCTCATGAAGCCTGTTTCTGATTGTTTGGTCAGAGACATTCACACCAGTGGTCTGCTGGTGGTCATTTTGTAGGGCTCTGGCAGTGCTCATCCTGTTCCTCCTTGCACAAAGGAGCAGATACTGGTCCAGTTGATGGGTTAAGGACCCTGTCCTGCTCTCCTAGAGTAACTGCCTGTCTCCTGGAATCTCCTCCATGCTCTTGAGACTGTGCTGGGAGACACAAACCTTCTGGGAATGGCACATATTGATGTGCCATCCTGGAGGAGTTGGACTACCTGTGCAACCTCTGTAAGTAAGTAAATTTTATTTCTATAGCACATTTGAAACCGAAGTGCTTTAGACTAAAGTAAAATAGAATAAACAGGTTCCAAAAAAAATTAATGCTACATGCATTCACAATGTTTACATGAAATAACACAACAACCACCAATCCTCCAATCACAGTGCCAGAAATCAGCAGTTTCCAAAGGCTTGACAGAAAAGGTACGTCTTCAGCTT
>VUQI01051536.1:0-17682 GCA_015106735.1 Paratilapia polleni | reverse complement strand
GCTGAAAAATGAAGCTGCTGCCAATCAGGCTCTTTCCAGATGGTATTACATGGTGGATCAAAATCTGATGGTACTTTTCTGTGTTCATAATTCCATCAATTTTGACAAGATCTCCAACACCATTGGCTGAAATGCAGCCCCAAACCTGACAGAGCCTCCACCGTGTTTTACAGATGGCTGTAGACACTCACTGTTATACCTCTCTAATGATCTCCTCTGTTCTGTAGATAATTTTATAGGCCTGACATTTCTTCTTTTGTCCTTCACTTTTCCAGTTTCCTCTAATTTTTTAAGGACAGGCTGCACACCATGCAGAGATATGCCAAGTTTTCAGCTAATAGCTCTTTGGGAATCACCTTGTTGGTGCAAAAATACCATTTTATGTCTGTCAAACTGTGTTATCTTTGGCAGTTTTCATAGATTTATCTAAAGACATGAGAACAAATGATGTGTTTTTGTGACAGGCTGCTAGTAAAATAGTGCCTAAAGATACAATTTAAAATTGGTTCTTTGCTAAGATGTCTGTTAGATACACAACACTTAGTTAGGTGCCTTTTTGTGCTTGAATGGTTCATAATGGTTCATGGTAAGTGGCTTAACAAATAAAAATACATTCCCCTGAAAATGGTCCGGTACAAGGACTGGACTAAAAATGAGTGAAAAAGCAGCCAATGTCCAAAGAAAAAGAAAGTCTGGGTCCTTGTAAGCAACATATAAAGAAATAAGTAGTGGCTCAAGAGTTTTGCAGAGTACTGTAAATAAGTTTCAACAAGAAAACTTTTTAACCTGCAATATCAAAGTCCTTCTAGAAGCAAGTCTTGCCACGCTACAGCCATTTTGGTAGCACCTGCATGAGATTATTTCAGGCCAGACAAATTCCATATCTAAATAAAGGTGACAGATAAAAATGCCTCAAAAGTCTTCTGACTTTGCCTGAAAATATTGTTTAAAAAGCTTTTTCCCAACAAAGTAAACTTCTGTTGCAATGCAGAAACTTTTACAGCTTTACTTAAAGCCGACACGATCAATATCTCCTCCCACCTGAGGACTAAAGCACTTTATGGATACAGTAAGACAAAAACAAAATTATTAGTACACTAATCTACAACCTTACTAAGATAATGAACATATATTATCACCGTCAAACAGTTGAAACTGTTGTGAACTTCAACTGTGTGCTTCCATTGGTTGTTAAAATTCAGTTAATTGGACTCTTTGGGGAAATGAGCGGGAAGACCGTCATCTTTAGTGTTATGAAATTCTCTCAACAATCTCAGGATATGTTGACTTCCATTTGACTGACTTATATTTCTGGTAATATTAAGTCTCAAAATTAGACAAAATAAAACAAAGTTGTGATTTAGTTTAGCTTTAAGACACTATCGACCAATAGTGGCTCATTGAAAAACAAACAAACAAACCAAAAGTAAACAAAAATTTGTTCAATTGTTAATTTGATTAGGAAATAAATATATGCAGCTGAGGTGATTTTCTTTTGAATGCCACTTATATTTTGATGTCAGGATTCATATATGATGTTGGTTTAGAACAACCAGAGTTCAACTTACAGTTTTTTATTTTATGTTTGAGTTTCTTTAAACACTCACTGTCTTTTCCAAGAGTTGTTTATCACAGACCACACTCTTCATCAGCATCATAGAGTCTGACTTAAGTACTCCAGTTATGACTGGAATTTTGAAGTATTCCTTGAAGCATTCCAATTTCAGAAACCTGGATAAACATTCTCTCACTTTTGAGAACCCAGTTAGCTAGTTGGAGTATCCTGAAAGAAACCAGGATGTGTTGGTGTATACATGTCCTGTGTCCATTTTTGTCCACTGCAGACAACAAAATGGGTGAAAACAGAGGCAGCGACAAATGCAGCAAACGTCTGAAGCAATAACAAAGATAATGGTCTTATTTTCAGGAGCCACAGTGCAATAATTTAAGGGCTAACCATTACAGGAATCTCAGATCATGTGTTAAATACACTATATGGACAAAAGTATTGGGCCACCTACACAGTACACCTACAGGAGCTGCTCGGCCATGGAAACCCATGCCACAAAGCTCCTGGCACACAGTTTTTGTGCTGATGTTAATGCCAGAGGAGGTTTGGAACTCTGCAGTTATTACACAGTATGCTCCTCAGTGCTCGGCAACCCCGCTCTGTAACTTTACGTGGTCTGACACTTCGTGGTTCAATTACTGTGGTTCCTAAATGCTTCCACTTTGCAATAATACCACTTACAGTTGACCGTGGAATATGTGGTGGGAAGAATTTCACAAACTGACTTGTTTCAGCAGTATCCTTTTATAGTACCATGCTCGAATTCAGTGAGCTTTTTAGAAAGACCCATTCTTTCATATAGAGTACTTTTGAGGTGTCCTGTGATGAATACACGCAATGATTAATAGCCCTGAAAATGCTATAAAGTGAACCTTGAATTAAGATTGCTTTCACACAGTTAAGAATAAACTTCCATCCATCCAAGTTTAATTTAAGGTTTTCACCTAAAGTCTGCTGGAAGAGAGAAACCTTCTCAATGAGGCATTCATGTGCTTTTGTTTTGTCTACCTCTGTAATGTCTGTCCTTTACGCAGCTAAACAGCAGGACTCTGACACAGATAAAGACCTGATCTAATTATGGCCAGTTTTCATTTCCTTTAGCTCAAAACAGATGGACTGAGAGGAAGGGGTTTAAGGGTGGAAAACACTGCTTTTTTTCTGCAGAGGCAAGCTTCCAAGAGATCATCACCATCTTAAGGTTCTCATAACATACATTGTAGCTTTTTTAGGCATATGAACAAATTGAAAATGCTGAAGCATTGTGTTCTCTTCCACATTGTTTTGGTGTCTTTGTCCCTTCCCTTTCACAAGTTCACAGTTTGGCATCTTTGTTGTTCTTGTTCTCAGCACCAGAGTGTTACCCAGGAGGCCATCGGATGCTGCGCAATCCCTATCGAAGTGTCGACTTTGACTCCACCGAAATCCAAAGCACAGCCATCCAGGATCTGATCTGTGACCACTCGCTGTTACCGGGCTGGTACAGATTCTGGATCAACAACAAGCCGGCAGAGATGCCAACCACCTGTATTGAGGTAAAATGGCCAAAATGGCAGGCAAGTTCTGTCACTGAGGCGTCTGTGTTCACATTTCCCGACTCTTTGCTGTGTCTATACACTGACTGCTTCCTTCACTGCCAAAAAGAAGCATCAAACATCTGGCATTCAGACGAGTGAGTGTAATAGGTACCTCAAGCCCAGGTGTAGGGTATAATAACCACCTTTCTGGAGGTAATGACTGTTTCTGTTGGCGGCCTCCTGCAGATGAACCGCTGTGGTACCCAGGCTCCGGTGTGGCTGTCACTGAAGGACACCTCACTGCCGCGGCCTGGTGAGGTCCGCCAGCTGTCCGCATGCGCCACCTGGCAGTTCTTTCATGGAAGCGCCAAAGACTGCTGCCTGTTTCGCATCCCTGTCACAGTGCGGAACTGCGGCGAGTTCATGGTTTACTACCTGCAGCCGACGCAGGGGTGCATGGGATACTGTGCAAAAGGTGAACATTCATCTGCTCTATTTTTGCTGTAGAAGTTAGAAGTTTAATGAAAAAGTGTTGTTGTTGATGTAGATGGAAATTTCAGAAAGAGATAAGCGGGAAACCTCAAGTTTGGATGGTTTCGTCAAACGTAAGAGACTGATGTGGATGTGAAAAGGAAAATTTCAATAAAATAACTTTATTCTTATTTTCAGCCTAATAATAGAAAGGTATTTGATTAATCTCATCTTTCAGTTGCTTCAGATTTGGGACCCAGACTCTGCCCACCAGGGGAGATGGAAGCCAACGGTCGATGCAAAGGTACAAGACTCTCAAAATTTGTGTTTGAATTGTGTTCATCTCTCTATAAAGAGGTCTCTGGATCCAAAATTTAATGTTGAAATAAAAAACCCAATGAATGTTACTTCAACAACTGCCCAAATCTGTTTGTAGTGGCTGTCCCGTCCCTGCCCTCACGGCCGGTGATCACTCCAGAGCTAATTGGCCACAGCGTCCATCTGAGGTGCTCCTTCATCCCACCACCATGGAGTCAGACGCTGGGCTTCCAGGTGGTTTGGGCCAGACACATCGGCCATAGCATGAAGGCTGAGATCAGGCAGGAAGCCACACTGAAGCCTTTCTCTGTGGTCGAGATGGATGGTGTTCACTTCAGGCTTGGAGAAACGGTAATTCCTGCCAGACTGTGGTGAAAGTTTTGGGGAAGCACATGTGCTGGCTTTGACTTCCTCGAGTGGCCCCTGATCACGTTGACCTGATTTTTTTTCCTGAGTTCAGACTTATGGAGAAAAGGCAGAGAAGCAATATGTGTCATATCCAGTCAAAGGAAGGCAAGAAAAGGGTGGGGAGGTTAAATCAGTTGCAGGTTGGAAAAGCCTCACTCCATATGTGTCCCATTTAAACCAATCTCCATTCACATCTTCACAGTGAATTCTAGGAAGTTATTTTTACATGAACAGATGCACATATATAAAATAAAGATGTTTCTTGGGTTTCTGCACTCATACAGTAGTGTAGCTTGACACAATAATACTAGAAGTGTTTGAATTATAGTGAATATCGCCATTAAATCTGGATGTTTCTAGTGTCAAGTGGATGAGTTAAGCAAGTGATAGCCTGCAAAATTCCCCATTTGTCTGTAAGAAGGATAACATGATCGGGGATCATCCAGCGATGTGCATGTGGCTATTTTCCTTTCTACAATTCTAGGTTCTTGGGTTGTAGGATTGTCCAAGTATTTTCCATTATTTGGTTTTGTACCCAACTTCAACAAAAAGATTGCCTTAGTAGGAGGCCCACATAATGTGTTTGTGCATAGCTCTATATGCAGAAGTTGAAAAAGAAATGGTGAAGAAGCCCAACAGAACTTAAATGTCTTGAAAATGGAATAGTTAGTTTGAAAACCACCAGACAAAAACTGAGTATAAGAGATCAAAATCACTATTCAGGCTTTAACTTTCCCAGTCCAACCAACTATTGCACTGCCATCAATTGGTATTTCGTCTTTTTGCCCTATTTTAAGCAGTCATTTATCTGACTGTTCAGCTTTCTCTTTACCTCTTACTTGAGAAAAAGACCATATACTACCAGTGCAAACCAAAAAGGGAAACCTGTTGGCTAGTCTTGTGACGTAGCCTGTTGGGGCAGCAAGCAATGTTTCAGGGTTTGCAACATAGCCAGGAGATAGCTGGGTCAAGAGTTCCTGCTGGTAATTGTTTACAAATGTAGATGGGCAATAGAAAACCAAATAGTTGTCAAATGAAACCCTCTATTGCTCGTCATGGGCAGTGTTTGGTGTCATGCAACCGATGCCTGCTCAACCGTGATTGGCCAACAAACCTTGGACTACAAACAAAAAACAAAAAGCTTTCAGTACCAAGAATCTTGTCCCTTTCAAATGGAGTCTGCACATGCAGATATCTGCATACAGGGCTTAGTGGAGAGCAGATTCACGGTAGCGTGAAAATAGCTGGTAGTTTTTATGGTTTGTTGTGGTTTTGAGTTATTCCCAAAGTGCCCCAAATTATAATTAATACCCAATCAGAATACTATCAGCTTTATTCCTTTACCAGGGTGTCTTCAGGGTGATGTAAAGCATTTGTTCATTAAGCCTTAGCACATGCAGGTTCTTTGAGGTTAGCTTTGTGTCCTGGAACTAGGAGCTAGGATCACATTTATTTGAAAGCTCAGTGTACAAGAGTGTCATTATTCCTGACAAATAAAGAGAAGAAACTTAAGATGTGCCAGGAAGAATTATTGCACATAACACTAAACCCCGGGGAACAGGAAAAGAAGAAAGAAATTCAAAGGTTAATGGAAATGACAGCAAAATGTGAGCAGTTGTTGATGAGACTGCGTTTTTGCAGCTGAAGCTGACGAGCAGAGATTGCTCTCCTGCACTGGAATAATAGCTATTGACCTTTGTCTTTTCAGCATGTCAACACGCTGCTGGACAGCCTCATTTCTAAACAGCCGGACCATGCAGGCTGCTGACGGCTTTGATTTCCTGGAGAAATTATATGTTGCTAGGAAACACAAAGTTATTAGATTTTTCAGCGTGATGCTATTTCAAACTGAGGTGATGTCACTTCAAGTTTTCTTCGTCTTGCAGCTGTGGACCACTGTGCTCCCATATCTGCACACCGGGGTTGTATTAGTTAGGTCTTGGATGTGTTGCAGAGGGGCTGTGCTTGCTCACGGGGCTCGTCTTTAACACATGTTGATATAGCAGCTGGGCAGGGTCAGAGGTCATCTTAATTTTTTTAACCATGAGAGACAGTTAAATGTTAGTGCTTTCAGAGCCCTGGATTTCTGTGTTGTGAGCTACATCGGGAAATGTTTTGATAAATCATAAATACAGTGACAGTCGTACACTGCTGGTCTTTTTCATGACCAACAACCACACAGGGTAGAAATGTAATGTACTCTTTCCACTCTTGTGTGCCAAAAGCATTGACAGTTATGCACCATGAGTTTGTTTGAGGAATCAAAATGTGAAAGATGGTTTAAAACTTCATTATACCTTCATTTTTTACTTCTTTAGAGCAGTGATTCCCAGAAAGGGCTGCAAGTACCCCATTGTGTACTTCTGCAGTAGGGGCTACATGAGTAGATTAGCTCAACTAATATAAAAAAAGACAAAACAAATACAGTATATGAAAAATAACCATGATGATGGGACTTCAACATCAAAAACATTAACTAAAAATAATGGATAAGTAGTAAAAATAAATATATACATGATTTAAATAGAAAAATGGTCAAGAAGTGAAAAAATGGCTGGACTAGTTCCCTAAAAAAATGACTAACAACTGAAATTGTTAGCTTAAAGTATGAAAACTCTTAAAACTGTGAAACTAAAAGTACGGCAAGCAGTCAAAATCAGAACAGTGCAATAAAACTAAAAGCCAAACATACAGGATAAACAGTTGAAATAGCTAGGTAAAATTTATAAATGCTAGAAAGTATTATGTGTCATTGTAGCTAATAGTAAGGAAATGGGTAAACATACTGTTTTAGCGTTTCTCAATTTAGATACTTATAATATTTAGATACTTATATAAATATCATGGCAGGAACAGTATTTCTGAAATAAAAATGATAATTTAACAAGTATAAAGATAAAACAACACTACAACACAGGTAATGACTGATTTTACCTGCAATACCTGAAAGAAAATTGGCATTGGCATTGACGTCGATGGTGATAACATATCCTCCCTTAGCTAGCTGAAAACGGGCTGGTGGTCCCTGTTACTACCCGATCCATACGAGACACCTGATTTGTTCTACGCAGTGCGACAGTGCACATATTTCCTGTCACCGCTACAGTTTCAAAGGAATCATTTTCTTGTTGCTGTTGGATTAAAATTACTGAACTGTTGTTGCCTGACATCTGTATATTTTATTCACATCAATATCAGTGTTGTGAAGTACTGCACTTTATATTTGAGCTTGTTTCTACAAAGAGGTCTTCTTTAATCTGACTCTTTTTTTGCAGTGACTCTCTCTTTGTGTGTGTGTGTGTGTGTGTGTGTGTGTGTGTGTGTGTGTGTGTATGCATTTCTTTTCTTAAATGTAGAAATTTATAACGGAAAGCTTGAATTAAAGTCACACTTTATGTGGTTCATTGATATATATCTATAGACATACACAGTTTAGTGTGACTTTTACAGTACTGCTAAAAATAAAAAAAATTTTTAATTAATTAATTTAATGAATAATTATGCCAGTTGAATTACATTTTTATGGTTACTTTATGTAACTTATGCAGGTTTGTTTGTTTTTTTTAACCAACATTGTTGTTCATGAATCATGAAATCAGCTTCATAGAAATTTATTACCAAAACAGAGTTTAATTGATAAGCATGATGTAATTTTCTATTTAATTGGTTATCTATATTAGACATTAACCAAAACCAGGAAATAAAATCTTTGATTTTATAACTATTAAAATCAAATATAACATTTTATTCTAATTCTACGATCTGTCATCAATTGCTTTGATGTATTTCTGTAAGGCATTTTATGTACAGCAGTGTATATGTGAAGGACTTTTATTGTGAAATTAAGTCACAGGAAAAAGCCCTTTTTGGGCATGGATAAAACAAATTGGGCTTCTGGTACAGCTTTGGTAGTGACATTGACACTACAGTAGCATTTTGATCATTATGAGTGCATGGTTTCTTGCCTTTATTGGAGATGACAGTAGTAGAGAGCAGACAGGAAAGTGAGGGGAATGATGTACAGGAAACGATCCAGGGTGGAATCAAACCCAGGCTCCTGCAGCCTTTCAGCTGCTCAACCAAGTGAGCTATAGCAGCAACCTGTATGAGTGTACTATCCAGAGTACCTGGATAGTGTAACGGAAGTATGTTATTTGAGACGATGTATCTAGTGTTTTTAGCAAAATATATAAGGAACTGCAAAATTAGGCTAAAATAATGAAATTAAAAGGTGGAAAATGACTAGCAACTGAAATTGAAGGCTAAAAGTACAAATTAGTGATTGCTACACATAATAGCTGTTAAATTGAGTAGTAACCAAAGGTAGTGGATAAATAGTTGAAATGGTAAATCAATAGTTATGGTTGAGACAGTTTGTTGAGGTGGTGTTGATGTAGGGATTCTTGAGTCTGGCTTTGTTGGTACGTCAGATGAAAAAAGTAAAAACTGCTTTAGACTTTCATGCTTCAGCTGATTCTTCCCTTGTAGTTCTCCTGCAGTGTGTCAACTTTCCGAGCCAACTCCAGCCACACCAGATCAACTTCAAAAGAAAGTGAGAGTTTCTATACCGGACTGAAGGTAGAGACTCCTCTAATTGGGTTTTAGCTCCATCATACACTGCAAAGACATGTATTTGAAAAGCATGGTTCAATCTTATTATTCAGTGGCAACCTTGTAGATCCTTACTCCTCTTTCCTCAGTTCTCTCCAGATGTGCTCCACATAGCAGAGAACAGTAAGGAGCATGAGGTGACCGTCCACAGCACTGTGCCCATCCCCTGCTTCACCTCCAACGCCGGCCACCAGTGTGGAGTCCCTCTGGCTCTAAATGTCCACGACCCAGGTCAGACCTGCGGGAAAAACAGGAGATAGAGTCTGTGTGGTCACCTTTATCTACAAGGACATAATAAAGCTAAGGACTTGAGTATATTGCAGGTTAACTATCTTGTTAAGCTGTTTGGAAATAGCACTGGAGTGAAAGTGAGTGCCTGCAGCAACCACTACAGCTGACCAAACATGCCCCTGTTTTAGCATTAATGTGCTCTTAATTGGATAATTATCTTCAAAAATATGACCAAACACAAATTAGAACAGCTGAATTAACTATTGAGATCCCAATCATCTATTAATAAAATAATTTAAACTGTGATCCCTGAAAACATCTTCTTGGTTGCCCCTCTTTTTAATATTACCAGGGCCCCTGAGCCCAAACAGAAAAAGATTATCAGAGATAACTAAAGGATCAAGTTTATATTTTCTATAAACCTAAAAATTTCCTCTTTCCTTTCTGCATTCATATTTCTGTCATTCTCAGACTTACCCTGTACATGATCGCTTTAAAGCCAGCTAAGAAAGACATCATTACAGTTCTGCAGGCAGCTGTGTGCTGTCTGTTAACATTAATTTACTGCTGTGTTGACATCCACAGACAGTCTTGAACACGACGTCTCAAATGTGGTGCTGTCCGCCTGCCAGGTGGAGCTCCAGCCAAACACCTGCAGTGAAGGCAGCTGTGGTCAGACAAAGTTTTTTGTCACTGCTGTGACTGATTTCACACGTGATGGGAACCGTCCCAGCCTGATCGGTGCTTTGCCCGGGCCCACTGCACCGCGGCTCTGGAGAAGCTACGTCCCAACATCCCTCAAAGTGAGTGAGTTGATTTATAATGACAAATTGGTCGTGCCGATGAAAAATTTAAGTATATGTGTGATTCTCAGGGATCCGAAGGGTGAGAAATTGTAGCAGCACTTATCCTTGAGGCACATTGAGAGATCCTAGACAGGTTTTCAACTCTTGAAAAATTTCAAGCCATTCTTGAGGATCTTGGAGGGAAACCCTGAGGAGGTTTAAGGGACAACTGGAATCTGAGGCATGCAAGTTAAATATGGCATTTTGAGCAACTTTAAGAGGACTTTCTTTTTTGGAGAAACTGTCAAAGAAGGACTCTCCATTGGCCCTTGAGGAGCTTTTTATAAAATCTACAGGTCCACAAGTAGATAAAAGCTGGGTTTGCAGGACCATGGACTCTTGGTGCTAGGGTCCTGCCTTAAGCACAGTCCTTAAATGGGTTCTTTGAGTCCTTGAGGATAAATAAGGGGATTTTAAGTGGTCTTACAATAGATTCCAGTATGCCTAATGGGGAGAGCGCACCAGCTTCCAAGGCTAAATGAAGAATTCTGGCAGTGTGATATAATAATCTAAGTATTACTTTAATTAGAGAGAAATAGTACAATGTTTCCAGATAGCAGGTTTTTCCATCATACTGTTTACATATACACACAATTATACAGTTCTTTATGAAACTGGAGGGGAGGTTGAGGTTTAATACCAAACGTGCACTTGTTTGATGGTTTGACATTATGTTTAAAGAGCGCCTCTCTAAGTGGTCGTTAGTTGTGTCCACACAAGCTCTGACATTATGTAAGATGTGATGTCAGCCCTCCAGACACTCTGTCTCTGAGGAGCCTGCTGCAGAAGAGTTTTCCCATCTGTGTTTAGTGAAAACATCAAAGCTCAAGGCCACAGGGTCAGAGGGTGTAGCCCCCTTAATCTTTCTTCTGCTGACCTCTATGCCCCCAGGTCGTGGTCCAGGATGTTCCCACTTCCATCTGCTACTCTTTGACTGACCCGCATGTCATTACACTAGATGGCAGGTAATTTACCTTCAGCTTTTGTCAAATGAATCCATTTATAAGGCTGTTTGTACAATAAAGAGTAGTTACAGTAATAGGATTTGATTAGCTGGGTGTCATTTTGGCCGGGTTAAACACAATATTTAATATCAGTATGTCCTTTTTAGGCATTATGAGAACCACCAGACTGGCACCTTTGTCCTTTACCGGAGCCTCGCCAGGCAATTTGAGGTCCATTCACGCCAGTGGGATTGTGGCAGCCGACACTACTCTGTTGCATGCAACTGTGGGGTTGCAGTGCAAGAGGGGAACGAGCTTGTCATCTTTGACATGTGCAATGGCCAGCCACAGGAAACAAGGCCACAGGTTGCCCTGAAGAACCTCGGTGACAATGAGGGTAGCCGGGTGAGGGTGCTGGAGTCCCACCAGGGGAAGAAGGTCACCGTAGGTATCCGAACATTTTGAAACTGGTGTCTATTTGTTTGGATAAATTCATGGTAAAACCATGCAACAAAGATCTTTACTTCAGTTATATCTATCGTATAAATTGAAATAAGAATGCACAGTTCTTTCTGGTTCTAGGTTTTTACTAACTGTATGAGGAGACTATGTTAACTAGCTGTTGGATGTGACTCTCCTCTTGTAGTTGATCTTTCCTTCCGGGGCCTTTGTTAGGGCTGATGTTGGCGATTGGGGGATGAGCCTGTCTGTCCGGGCGCCCAGCGTGGACTACAGCAACACTCAAGGCCTGTGCGGCACCTTCGACCGCAATGGCAACAATGACTTCCACGCCTCCGATGGTGGCTCTTACGGCCCTGGTGACCTGCATAGCTTCATAGAGGCCTGGAGGTCAGTGTGGGACAGACTCTAATCTTCAGAGTTATAAACTTTGCTTAGGGCTAACATAATTCAGCTGAAGTCTCCACAAATGTATTTGTTTTCCCTTCCTTTCTGTTTGTTAGGATAGCTCCTGGTGAGAGTTTATTTGACAAAACACCTCCTGGGATGACGCAGGAGGTCAGGAGGCCTTTCTGTCGGTGCCAGACAGAATACAGCACTTCTCAAGATACTGGCAGAGGGATGAGAAACTTGTACGATCCCTCTGCTCACTCAGACTGCATAGCGTATGATAATGTAGATTACACATCTGTGTTCCCCTCCATGGACACAACAGTGGAATACATCAAGAGCCCGGAAAGAGAGGAAAGCATCCTGGATATGTCTGCCTTCAACAGTCACCCTCTCGAGAGGCGGCACCTCTGGATTCATGGCAAGAACAATCAAAACGGTGATAGTGATCTTGAACTGGACAGTGAGTTCAGGGAGGATCTTCTGCTGTCTATTGACAGGCCAAAGAGACAGGCGTCATTTGAATTTCAGCCTGTCTTCACGACACAGAGCCTCAGCCAGGCCGATCTGGAGAGCTACGCCTACTTTTTCCCAGAGGATCACCTGGCGGAAGCTCGACCAGAGGTGCAACCCCAGTGGCCTACGCCGAGCGGTCTGACCTCGGCCAAAGCCCTTGAAGTGTGCCGGCTGGCTTTGGCCAACTCCACTGTTGGTGCAGTGTGCTCTGGGTTGCTGGGACGCCGCCTGGATGAGGCAGTTGATCTCTGCATGCTAGATCTGCAGCTGAAAGATGACCTGGGCTGGGAGGAGGCACTGCTACCATACCTGGAGAATGAGTGCGAGAGAAGGCTGCTGGAAAACCGGACCCATAGAGCCTTGGAGGTGGCTAGTCCACCAGGAGTGTATGGGGAAGTGGTGACGGCACTGCGATGCCCCAATTTTTGCAGTGGGAATGGAGAGTGTACAGAGTGGGGCTGCCAGTGTTACCCCAACTACAGCTTCCATGACTGCAGCCTGGCCATCAGTGAGTATTGAAGACAATTATTCACTTGGCAAAGGCTGGATTGTACAACTGTAGATTAAAGTAGATTAAAAGTCCCACTGATACTAATCTCTTAACACTTGAGATTAGCTATATTGAATGATTAATAACACTAATCTTAAACAGGTCAAAAGAACAAAAAACTTGCTTTTGACTGACTTTTAAATGGCCTCTTTTCTAATAGGCCAACCAGTCGAGATAACCGATTTGGAGAACAGTGGACTCTGTGATATTCGAGCTTTTGACTGTCGCAGGGTTCGGGTCTTTGGCCTCGGCTTCATCGACTCTCCTGACCTGAGCTGCTATGCCACCAGACTGAAGGTGAGGAGAGGCTAAGGCTAAAATCAGGTGAGGAGACTTCAAGCCAAAAGTGTTTTTCTTTTTTTTTTAATCTTTCCTCTGAATTACTTCCTCAGTATATGAACAAAGGTTGGGTTCCAGGGGAAAAACAGCGAACAAAAGCCACCTTCCTCAGCTCCAAGGCTTTAGACTGTGCTGTACCATCTCTGAGCACCAGTGCCATCAATACAGAAGACTTCATGATGGATGACAAACCATACGCACGCTGGGAGATTAAGGCAAGAGTCATTCTCATATTAACTCCTAGTAGGCCTACTAGGAGTAACCTTTGTTTCTCTTTTCTGAACTGAGTGGTTTCTGTCATATTTCAGACCTGCTTCCAGAACAAAATGACTAGGTGTGCATCAGAAGTTAGTGAGGTTGATCTCTGCCTATACAGCTTACTAGGGCTACCCTTGGAAAAACCCAGAACCTATTCTAATGGTCGTCAAACCACGTCTTTATCGATATATACTGAGGTGTCAAAACGTGTCATTAAGGGTACAGGGGAGGTTGTCAAATGTTGTCTTTATGGGGGAAAGAGTTAACCTGGAATTAAAGTGTCTTTTGTTAGGTGTTGACTGTTTTATCCAAAGGTCTTTACATTGTTGCCTTCCTCTTTTTCTGTCCCAGGTCACCAATGATGGCTCCCAATACAGCCAGGCAAAGGTGCTGACAATCTACGATGGCATTTGTCAGGTCTGTGAGGCGTCGCGCTCAGGACTCTGTAAGTTAAAGGTAACTCGCATAAAAAAAGAGAACAATGTTTTTGTTCTTGGAAGGTCGTTTATCTGCCACCACTAACAAAAATTATTACAATTATTAAAATTTAAGTAGATGGTACCAAAAAAAAAAAAAAGCCAAAATCTGTACTCTATACTAGAGGTTTTGGTTCAATTTCATAGATAACCAGCAAAGATTTGAACACTGTGTGACTTTTGTTGGAACATTTAATAAAGACATCACACCATGGTTAGTAAATAAATAGCTGGCCTACATCCAGGAAGTTACCTGTCCATTTGCTGGGCATGCTTCCTGGATATTCTAGCAAGAGAAAACTCAGAATTTTAGTATATTATTGTTCATCTGTTAAAATACAAGAAAACAAAAATTGGACGTTGCCTGTTTGCAATGCCCCATTTTGAGGCTTCGAATTGAGCATTTTGACCTTTGCCATCTTGTTTCTTTATTAATTCACTTTTTGTTTTTAAACCACTCATCACCACAAGCATAGGGAATATTTGAAGGAAACAATGAAGATACTACACGGTCTCATGGAAGCAACTTGTCAGTCATAAGGCAGCCCAGTCTTTTTTTACTCTAGATTGAATCATAATTTACAAAATGAACGTGTTGTATTAGGCCTCAGTCAAACAGGACTAGAGCTGTGTTGGCGTCTCTGGGCTGATCTCCGGTCGTGAAAAATGTACATTCCCCAACCAGTTGGGGAGTGGTTGCTGGAGGTTGCTGGCAGTTGCTAGCATGAAACTGGTCGCAAAGAGGTATACGTTGCTACACTGAAAACCTCCTTGTGATTGCTTTGGTTACTAGCAGATTGCTGCGGTCGCCCGTAGTAGGCCAACTTGT
Source organism: Paratilapia polleni (assembly GCA_015106735.1). Taxonomy (NCBI): domain Eukaryota; kingdom Metazoa; phylum Chordata; class Actinopteri; order Cichliformes; family Cichlidae; genus Paratilapia; species Paratilapia polleni. The sequence continues at coordinate 2,953 of VUQI01051536.1, read as the reverse complement.
CTGCACTTGCCATTTACTCTCTGAGCTGTAGTAAAACTTGAAGAAGTGCAACGCAAACCAGAGAATGTTTGCCTTCAAAGTAAAAGCTGTGCCTTAACGGTTGCAACCAACACATTTGAAAAGTCACAACTTTTGCTCTGAAGGCGAACTTTTCACAGTTTCACGACCGCTTGGCAAGTAGTTTGCAAGTGTCTGCAGACAAGTCTGCGTCTTGCATGCAAACTACCGGCAACCGCAGGAACCTGCTAGCGACCAAAGCAATTGCAAGGAGCTTTTTGGTGCTGCACCATATACCTCTTTGCGACCAATTTCACACTACCAACTTCCAGTAACCACTCACCAACCGGTCGCGGAATACACACTTTTCCCTAGTGACCGGTGGTTGCCAGGGGGTCACCAACTGGTCTCTAGGCCTGTGTGACTGGGGCCTTAGATAAGACTTGAAACTAACGACTAAGACTGTAAATTCATCATAAAAATATTTACTGAGGTCATAAATCCAGCGAGCCCTGAAATAGACTGGCAACCTATCCAGGGTGTACCCTGCCTCGCCCTATGATAGCTGAGGTAGGCTCCAGCCCCACCCCCCATGACCCTGAATTCCATAGGCAGAAGAAAATAGATGGATCTATGGATGGATGGATGGATCAAGTGAGAAGTAGGGTAATTTTTCTCTTAGGTTTAAGGCACTTCCACACTGGTTTAACTTCTTTTTTTAGCACCAAAATCTATCTCCTTGTTTTATTTACAGTGTATAAATAAGGCTAACAATAGTGTGTAAGTGGGGCTCATACCCACAAAATCATCATTGCTAAAACACACCTTACTCTGAGCCATCAGCTGCAGAACAACACCACAGTCGTATACTAGAAGGGCATAGGGACAGTTGTTAGGCACTGTAAGAGTCAGGAGGCCCATACAAATAGGCTTAGCACTGGACATACACATGTGAGACAGGAATATAACTGGACTGTATTTCCTGGTTTGTATTAAAGGGCCTCTCTTAATATAATCTCAGAACCCAGTTTCAGTTATGGCCAGGTACACTTCACCTTGTGTATGTTTGCTGGGTATTACGTTTTGTTTTCTGGAGAAAGCCTGTTATTATTCATATGACCTGAACAGGTGACATGTTAGGAAAACCTGGACACTCTAATGTTTGTTTATGTGAGTACGGGATGCTGATTGAGGAGACAGATGTGATTCAGAGGGTGTTTAGTGGAAAAGTGTGGTGAAGCATTTTACATGCTGTTAGGGGGGTGAGATGATCTGCTGCTTGAATGACTAAAGCAGCAAAGCAGCATTTGGCTATTTAAAATCTCTACATCCATTAAAAAGGGGTACATAACAGGTCCTGCTGTTTATGGAACTGCTTTTTATGGGAGACAGACAAACAGCCTGGAGTGAAAAGGCACACAAACAGCTGCAGACAGACACCAAGAGATGTGCATGTGGTTGCCAAAGCTGAACCAAATTGAATTAACTTAAGTAGAGATGTGTGTTTAGAGCTGATTTCCTGTTTATTAGCTGGCAAAACCACAACAAAGAAAACAAACAGCTTGAAAACATATGTTTAATAATGTGAAAACATGCTAATAAGAAAAAGAAATGCTGGAAATATGAGTACGCAAGCAGACCTGCTTTTGTTTTACTTCGTTTCTGTTTGTCAGGAGCGGACATGCAACATCGATGGGATGTGTTTCGCAGCAGGAGATTCCAATCCCAGCAGCCCTTGCCTCCTCTGTGACCCCGACACCTCCAAATTCACCTGGTCTGTGAACCAAGGTACAAACATATCAATGTGGATCTCACCCTGTGAAAGAAGAACAACTTTTTTTTTTTTTTGTTTACATAAACACACAACCATCATTAAATTCTCCCTCTGTCCTTGATCTGGAGTGGCTGGTATTCAGAGGTGTTTTCTACCTGACTTTGCAGTCCACTCATGATGAATAACATCAGGGGGAAACAGCATTTATCTTACTGTTAGTGCAGACGCAGCCGTGATAGTCTGTGGCTGTGGTAGCCGTCCAACTGCAGTCCTGTTTGTCTCCATTAGCAGATCAAAGGAGCGGAGGTTTAAGTTTCCCAGCATGCCCTGACCTGTCACTTAACCACTCAGAGCGGGGGCAAATTACATGGTTGGTTTCCACAGCAGCACAGGCTGAAAAGATTCCTGAAAAAAACAAGGGGACACTGGAATAAACAATCAGTTTAGCACGCAATTAGTCACACTTTCAGCATTAAAACGTAGTCATTTTTAGTAAAGATTAGTCATTTTTTTGAAGATTTTATTGACATTTCTCAACTTATACAAGGCATGCTTCTCAAATCTCAACTACAAAGTAAATAAAAGAATAAATACATAGGAATTAAACAACATAGATTAACTTAAATGCATTAATTAAAAATAAATAAAGCTGTATATTCTTATATAATGAATATGCAGTCCTGTGGAAAATCTGATGGTACTTTTCTGTGTTCATAATTTCATCAATTTTAACAAGATCTCCAACACCACTGGCTGAAATGCAGCCCCAAACCATGACAGAGCCTCCACCGTGTTTTACAGATGGCTGTAGACACTCACTGTTGTAGTCATTTGTTTATATTTTGCTAGGAAAATGGGAAATAGGTGCAGCAATTTAGTGAAACATGTGCAAACATACATGGAAATATGGCATACAAGGCAAAAACAGAGTTTGTACAATTCTAACGAGCTTGAAAGTCAATATTTGGTATGACCACCTCTATTCTTCAACACAGCCTGAACTCTCATATGCAGCTTTCTTGTATTAAGTCGTCTTCAGGAATAGTTCTCCAGGCTTCTTGAAGGACATTCAAAGCTCTTCTTTGGATGTTGGCTGCCTTTTTGTTCTGTTCTCTGTCAGATGATCCCACACTGCTTCAATAATGTTGAGGTCCGGGCTCTGGGGAGGCCAATCCATGACTG
>VUQI01051535.1:0-11250 GCA_015106735.1 Paratilapia polleni | reverse complement strand
CCTAAGTTAAAACATTTGTAATGTGTTGTTTAAAAATGAATATGAACTTGGTTTCTTGCATTATTTGAGGTCTGAAAACACTGGACCTTTTTATAGTATTTTGACCATTTTTCATTTTCTGCAAATAAATGCTCTAAATGAAACTATTGGTATTTGGAATTTGGGAGTTATGTTGTCAGTAGTTTATAGGATAAAACAAAAATGTTCATTTTACTCAAACATATACCTATAAATAGCAAAATCAGAGAAACTGATAATTTTGCAGTGGTCTCTTAATTTTTTCCAGAGCTGTATATATATTTGAGCCTGTATGTATAATTCTGACACTGTGTGGATTAGAGAAAATCCAAAATAAATTCAAACTTGTGCACCCAATTCTTGTTTTTTAAAGTCATTAAAGATGTATGCTGTACAATTATTCCCTCCCTGGAAAAAGAGCAGTTCAAAGAAATCATTAAAAGCTAAAAATTACCAAGACATTCATGTCCATGACGAGTGGATCAAAACTTCTGACCACAACTGTAAAACAAATCGGTCCATAAAACATGACTGTGACGTGACTCTGCTGCTGTGCTCATGTGAAAATGAACATTACACTTAAACCATCAAGAAAACATGGAGGAAGTGCTGAGTTTTTAAGCAGGAGCCAATCAGAAAACACAGAGGGCGCATTAGACAGGTCCAACTAAATTCTCTAGCCACTGTTTATCAATTTAAAATGTGCTCCGGTATCTGATTTATACTTTTGTTGGCATTGTTTTCCCTCTTTTTTATTTTTTCCAGGAAACAAAACAATGGAGGGAGTGGTGACAGGTGTGAACACAGGTAAACCACCTGCTGTAAAAACTGCACAACACTTACTATATTAAAATTGAATGATATAATGGTGATGATTAAATATTAAGTATCAAGATCATTTATTACATTTTTCATTCAGCTTTCAGTAATTTAATTTAATTTAAAATGTCACCAATAAAAAACATTAGATTCTTATTTCCTGCTTCCTGTCTCCCAGTCGCCCAGAAGACGAACGAACAGGCCAACATCGTGGCCGACACCGCAGTTTCCGGGGCCAACGAGGTCGCCCAGGCAACCGTTCAGGGGGTGGAGAATGCAGCGGTGGCAAGTGGATTCGTAAGCACGGTGAGTGACGTCACGTCAATTTTTTTTTTTAATGTAAATTAAAACTGTCTGAAGCATGATTTTTTTTTTTTTTACATTTTTTTTGTTAAATTTAATTTAACCTGTAAAATTTTCATTTTTAATTGTTATTTGAAATTTGTTCTAATTAAATTTAAAAATCTACAACTGACCCTTTATGAAAATACTATATTGAAGGACAGATGTGGTTTTAACATATATAACCTGGGGCTCATTTTTGTGGTATTTCAGAGACAAAAGTTGTACTTTTAGTAATACAATAACTTCTAAATTTCTTCTAAATATTTTTCTATACCTGAGTTATTATTTGTACATAACTAATTCCTGCAATAATTATTAATATCATAATTTGTGTTTTGTTTGTAACTTTTTTGTCTTTTGTCATTTACAACTCTCTGGTGATTGATTATGAACAGGAGGAGGCGGGACCAGTGGCTGAGGAGGTGCCTGAGTGGTCGAGGGGGAGGGGCAGCATGGCATGAAGCGTCTTGCCTGATATGGATATCTGACATTAAAATGTCTTTTACAGCTTCATAAATACAACATTTCAGATCAGAAAAGACCAGATTTCAGGGATTTTATGGATATCAGTAACAGATCATTTGTTTTAGTTAAATACCTGCTACTATGACAGATAAATAAATAAGGGGCTGGACAAGGAGGGTAAAATTTGGGGGGGGGATTCATAATTTTTAAAGTTAAAGTTGTATATTTAAAAAGAAAAACAGCAAAAACAGTACATTTACAAGAAAAAAAAAAAGACAAATTTCCAAGAAAGAAAGCTGGCAAATGTACAAGAAAAAAAATGAAAAATTTACAAGAAAAATATGCCATATTTGCAAAAAGAAAACTGGCAAACTTAAAAGAAAAACCTGCAAATATGAGAATAAAACTGGAAAATTTACCAGAAAATGAAAAATTGTAAAAAAAAAAAAATGGCAAATTTACAAGAAAGAAATTTACAGATTAAAATTTTTAACCTTGAAAATTCTGAATTCAAGGTTTTACAACCTGTAATCTGTAACTCGTGTCCTAAAGCAGTCTCAATATTTCCAGTTTTAATCCTACATGGTTGCTCTTTGTTTAATTTTTTTTTAACACATTATTTCTGGCTGAGACAAAAGAGCTCTCAGAGAACTGGGGTTGATTTAAAGTTGTGTATGGGTGTTGTAACAGTGGTAGCAGTATTGCTGTAATAGAGTAAGAATCAAGCAGTAAATATTATCGCTGCTCCTATGACATAACCAAATAAAATCTGCTTTAATTTGCATTACAACAAATGGTGTTTAAGCATGAATAGATAATGGTGTGTGATGATTAACAAAACTAACAGGAAACGGCTGCATGACACATTAAAAATCAATTTAATGTTCATCAATATGCCGATGATACTGCTCTTTGTTCTGCTAACAACAACTAACAACTGCACCCTTTGAATCAATGTAAATGTCATTTCAAAATAGAACTTTTTAACTGTCTTTGCTTCATTGCTTTAGTTTGGATATATTTGACCTGCTGGTGAAAAGTTTAACATGTGGCTAGTTGTGTTTTCTTGATGTATTGACAAGGCTACAAAAAAAAGGAAAATAAGAATCAGAACAACTCAGTTTTCAGTGGTGATCAGAGAAGAAGTCAGTAGGTCATGCACAGTAACTAACACATCTTTTTCTTCCACCTTTGCTCATCTTTGGGTTCTTTACTGGATTTCTGAACACTCTGTGCCCTCTTGTTATTTCACTTGTTGTAGTAACACTGGACAGATATGAAGCTGCATTTCTCCCAAAATAAATGGTGTAAACTATATTTATATATATTTTACATCAGTAAACGTTTAAAGTGGTGTCTCAGAGTCAAACCCCATGGTCAGAGAGCTAAAATCTCTGCTGTACCAGGAGATTATTCATGTTATTAGTTTTATGTTTTTGCCTACATGTTTTGGGAGAAATGCAGTTTTATATATGGATGGATTTGTTGTGATGGTCTCCTTCTCTCTGCTCTGCAGACTGACCTCCCAAAAACAGAAGCAGGAGGAGAACAGACTGAACAGGCTGCGCAGTAGGTAAGAAAACTACAGAAAATAAAAAATACTCAGTAATCAAACAGGAGGATTTGATGGGGACTTTTTTGAGCTGTACTAATGTACATTTGGTGCTCAGAGTTTTGGTGAAGCAGCACAATGATGTATTGGAAAAGTAGGTTTTGAGTATTAGTTTTAGGTTTTAGTATGGTCAGTCATTAAAAGGAGAGTTTATTTTTTATTTTCTTACTACACGGGCACTTTCTGGCAAAACGTTGTCAATTTTGCGATTTGCAATTTTGAAATGTTGCAAATGCAATAAGTACCTTTAAGTATTTGCTTCTTTAATCTTAGCCGACAAAACAATTAAACTTTGTTCCTCTCACTATTTGGTTTGTTAAATTAATTATGCCCACTCTTGGGTGACATAGCTGCAGTCTTTGCTGCGCTGCTTCCCCTCCCGAAAGGCCGTAATGGACGCTGTAAACGAGCACGATGGAAAGTGGACAGTTCGACTGTACTTTGATGCAGAAAATGAGCAGCTTTATGTCAGCTGTGTCTGACTAAGCCAAACAGAGTAAGTGGATGTCAACCTGCAAGTTAAGAGTGTTTCCTTACTTTTCGACTAGCTGACTAGCCTAAATGCAAATTTCCTTTTAAACAAGGAACTCAGCAGGTAGGAACAGCCCCACCTTTGTTCATAGATTCTTATTGGATGACACAAAGATGATGTGCTGGTGGTGATGGCACACTGGCAGTTTGAGGTGTTTCCTTCTTTAGATACAAAAGCAAAAGTCCAAACAGCTTCACTTGTGTCTGCCATACACTGTACTATACAGTTACACTTTCTTTACTAAATACAGTCACCACATTTTACGGCTCACTCAGCTCAGCAGACCAGCACTTACTGCCCTCTGGTGGCATTTTTGCACAGTACACTTCCATACCTGATACAACACAGCATGTCAGAGTTTCACAGTCATGACTTTCTCCTCTTCATTTTCTTTCTTTCAGACTCTGAACTTCCTGCCGTCACAAAGGACGAACAAGAGAAGAAGAATCTTCATATTTTAGCTGTCGCTCAACCCTTTGACCTCTGACCCTCATTAACCAACAGAAACCCTCCTCATCACTATCGTCATCCTCCCTCCTGGTTCCATGGTTACACCGCCTCCGCCCATTGTATGAACTGTCAGTTTAACAAATCCACACTCTCGGCTGATTGGCCGGTGTGGGGCACGAGTGTCTTTTGAGCTCCGCCCCCTGAGGGGGGGGGATACCTGAAGCCTTTTAAATGCACATCGCTTTACTGACACACACCTGACCACACACATTCACAGATGATTAATCCACACACACACACACACACACACACACACTTCCTGTCTGTGTTGCTGATTTTTTCTTTTTTAACCAACAGAAATAAAATCGTTTTAAAATCCACCTGCAGGCTGAGTTTCTTCTTCACTGGCAGATACTCGCACATATAAAAATACACTTTTTACTTAGCATTTATAGGATTGTATTTTGGATTTTATTTAGCTTGTGATACAGCATTTTATTAGCCAGTAATATTTCCAGAAAAGTCTCTGGGATTAAGGTGGTAAATTTGTTAGAAAAAAACATGGATATTGTCTGAAATTATAAAATAAATGAAACGTTTACGTTTCTTCAAGGAACAAAACCGCTTCATTTCACAAGGCTGGATCGAGCTCATCACACCGCAGACAGCGATACGCCTGTGGTGGATGAACTAATGTGAATTAGATTTTTCAGTTGGATTTATCACTAAAGAAATCCTAGTGATTTTTGCCCAGAGTCAGCAGAGACTTTGCTCTAAACTGTTTGATTTCTACAAGCTTTTTACCTTTGCTGCAGAGAGGAGCTGATGCTGCAGGTTTCTGGTCCTCACGGCTCGTGCTCGCCTTTGCTCGGTGGTCACTCTGTTTATCCTGGGAGTCAGAAAGGAGGATCATCCACGGCAGAGTCAGCCAAACTGAGGGTTTTAGCAGAGGAGTCTCCACATAAGCTCACTGGAAATGCTTCTGAAGTTTCACAAACATAAATAATATTTCTCACACTGAAATACTGAAACACTGGCTGAAGTTTAAAGAGCTTCCTGCAGGAGGGCTGTTTGTGTCGGACTGTATCTGAGTTTTTATACAAAGTACAAAGAGAAAGAGTTCAGCCTCACAGACGGTTCTGCTTAAAACCTTCAGTTCTGTGGACACCAGCCATGTTCAGATGTTTCTATTTATATTCATTTATTATCCCAAAAGTAAACACAGCCAATAACATGCTGTCAAATAAAATAAAATTACATAAAGAAGGATAGGTCAATGAAGTAAAACCAGTGAGGCAGAAAAGAGCTCAATAAAACAATAAGAGAAAAAGTAAAGAAAAAAAAGTAGCTCAATAACTTAAAAAAATCTGCATATTAAACAGTAAAAATCCTCATTAAAAATTGTAATAATATACAATAAAATGCTAATTAAAAAGCCTAATAATATACAATACAATCTCAAAGAAAAAACCCTAATAAAAGATGGAAAAAGGCTAAATTTAAAAATAAAAAAAACTATAAAGTGCTAAATAAAATAAACTAATAATTTGTAAATAATGACCCTAATAAAAAAAATTTTAGATAAAAATTCATAAAAAATCGAAATATTATACAGCACAGTACTAAATTAAAAACACAATAAAATACAATGTTAAATATAACACTAAATGGCTAAATGTTCTGAACAGAGCAGGATTGGAATGAAATTCAGCGCAGAGTTTGAGTCCAAAGAGTGAATCAGCATCAACACACTGACAAACATCAGCAGCAGAAGCAGAAACCTGCAGATAACCTTCGCAAGCTCACGATTAAACTTACCAAAAACCGTGACACGACGCCTCGGGGTCCTTCGTGTGGTTAGTCTGGTTTAATCCAGAACAACTCACGGTGTCGATGTTATAAAAAACTTAAATCTCCCAGAAACAGATCAGCATGGCTTCCTCAGAGCAGCCAACAATTACAGCGATCAGTAATGACATCACGCCCCTTTTTACAGAGTCAAATTTAAGAAATTAAATAAAAAACAAAAACTGAACACTGGATAACCCATCAGTGTGATAATAACTACCTGTAATAACAGAAAACAACCTTTTTTCCTATTATTTTCTCTCCACAGTCATTAAATGGTAAATGGACTGGTACTTGCTTGAGTACTCAAAGCACTTCATACTACATTCATACAGCACTTTAACATGGGGTTCAGTATCTTGCCCAAGGATACTTTGGCATGCAGACTAGGGGAGCCAGGGATCAAACCACTGACCTTCCGATTAGCAGATGACCCGCTCTACCTCCTGAGCCACAGCTGCCCAATTTTTTTTTTCATCCTGTGTCCCAATCTTGCATTTTCATTTGAGGCATGACGGGAACAGCAGCAGGGCTGTTTCTAGCTTTCTGGGGGCCCATATGCAAGATTCTGTTTGGGGGCCCCTATTTTGTAAAACCATGATGGGGGAGTTCAAGCTGATTGAGCAATCTGTTACACTTTAAGAAAAGAAAAAACAGGCTAGATTTGTGAATCTAAAATTCAAATTAAAGATCTCAAATTGACCCAAGCAATTTAAACCAAGAGAAAATGGTAATAAAGGTAAACAGTGAGGCTCCTCTTTGTCCATAAATGCAACAGCTGCAGCATCTTAAATTCAGGAAACAAAGTTCTTCAACACAAAACGTAAAAAAATCTCTCCCATGAATGAAAAAACTGGTGAACAGAAAATAAAATTAACCATTACTTAATAAAATTTAACCAGCATCCATATGAATGTGCAAACAACAACAGAAAACAATACCAAAAGCCTCCTAATAGCATCAAATTCAACCAGCTGCTTCTTCTGCTCACATGGAAGCTTCTGCTGGTCTTTAACTGCGCTCCTAACATCTGCTGGAGTTATCATTTGGAAACAGGCGCCATCGAGGGAGGAGGTCCTGTCCTAAAGCCTTAACCGACCAATCAGCACACATTAGCAGAATGCTAGTGTTTTATGGACCAAATCAGCTTCCCTGAGAGAAAAACGGAAGGACAGAGGAGTTGTTTCATTTTAGATCAGACACACTACACTGAAATACTGACTAAAATAAACTGTGGGCTTTTTGTCACGAAGCAGGTGGAAATAATTATTGGAATTGTTTTAGCTCTTTAGCTCCTTTCGCTCCTGTCCTTTGAGAACTCATTGAGATCTCAGTAGCGCCCTCTAGGTTGCATTGGATCAGCTTTGCGTGTGCTTAGGTTATTTTTTTTGTTTGTTTTTTGGACCCATAGACTGTTTTAAATCACAGAGATATTTCCTAAAATACCTTAAAAGAGAGGAAATGTCAAAAATATCACATGTGATACTGAGACTGCAGACTGCTTGGATATTTAAAGCACGACTGATGCAGATTAATTCATAATGGAGGTGTTTCTGCAGGACTGCGGCTGGAGGAACTGCTGATTTATTTACTGCTCTGCTTGGTCTCATGCTGACATTTAATGTCCTTTCTGTTTTTGTGACACTTGAAGTCACCACCTGAGTGGACATTATTTTACATTTCTGTACAAACTTGTGTTTATATTTCATCTGTGCAGGCGGGTTTCCATCCACATGAAAAACATTTTGACCTCATTTCTAGATAAGATGTGACGGTTCCTCTGCTGCTGCTGCTGTGGTAAAAGGAGCTGATGATGGAGATAAGCAGCGGGGGGCGCTATTTATTCAGTCTATAACAAACATCTGCAGGGGAAGAGCTGAGGTATTTAATTCTTACATCCTTCACTTAAATAACCATTTAAGGCTTTTTAATATCATAATTAACAGTTTTGTTTCATAATTTTCACTTTTAATCTGAAAATTTTGACTTTAAACGAGATAAACTGAGCTTCAGTTTCATTATTTTGTCATTTTCATTCTTATTTTGGTCTTTGAAATCTCAGAATTTTGACTTATTTATTAAGATTTTCACTTTGTTTTCTAGTTTTGACTTTTAAATTTCTACTTTACAATCCTTTTAATCCTTCCCCCCCAAATCTCCATTAATTCATCTCACTAGAAAATTCATTTTGATTTTTTATCTGACAACTTTAACTTTATAGGGCCAGATTTACAAAAGTTGTGCAGTTTTCTGAACACAGTCAGTTCATTTCAACATGACATGCCCAAGAGCGCAAAAAATATGATATACTGTTTTTCTGCATTAAATATATTAGCAGTAAATTGCTTTTTGTAAAGGTTAGTAAATCACTTTCCTATATTGTGTGCCTTGAGAAAGGAACTCTGAGAAATGCAGATGAAAGAGGGTCAGTTGCAAAAATTTCACACCTTCACTGCACTCTTTGTAAATATTGACTTTTTTTTTTTTTACTTTTCTTTTACGCCAAAACCCAGTTTGTGCAGGTGCAGTGCCCATAATGTCAAAATGATTATTTTATATCTTGGGAATTAAACTTTTATTTATTTAATTTCAAAATTATTTTTATCATCTTTATCATCATGATTTATTTCACTTGTATATTCACTTTTGTTATACTTTTTGAAAAATTTTAAGTGCAGAATTTTGACTTTTATCTCAAAATATGGACTTTATCTTATAAATGTATTTTCTGATATCATAATTTTGATGCTATATGTTTCCTGGCCTGATGTAGGCTTCATGTTTATTGGCTCTTTTTCAGATAGGGTTTGGATGAACGTCTCAGTATGTTTGAGTCTGTAGGGCGTTCCTGACAGACGAGTATTTTTACTTCTTTCTGACGATGACATGAAACTGTCACATAACAAAAGCACAAAACCAGTTTCTCTGCAGAGGAGCTGATGGGCGTTTCCGTCGTAAACTGACTGCTGAAACAAACTCCTCCTCACTCATTTTTCTGTTGATCAAGAACAGATTTAAGTTTAAATAACAATCACAAAACAAACACAAAGAGAAAACTGAACAAAAAGAACTCAACAATAATCAAAAATCCACATATTCAACAGAAAAAAGGAAAACAATTGAAAGTATTCCATAACATCAATCAATCACTTTATTTTATCTATCTGATAGTTTTTCATTTTTCCGAAGCAGCTGTTACGTGGATTAAATCATATTTTTCCCATAGAAATGAAAGTGTATACTGACGGTATCAAATCTGCTTACCTTGAATACTCTGTAGGGGTCCCACAAGGCTCCATATTTGGGCCACTTTTATTTGCACTTTATACTAATGATCTACCTCATGTATATCAAAATATGAATATTCAGATATATGTAGACGATGTAATAATTTTTACACATACAAAAGAAGCATCTTTAAATCTTAGAGAGGCATTGACTCAGGTCCAAGAATGGCTTACTAAATTCTTCTTCTTCTTCTTCTTTCGGCTGCTTCCTTTAGGGGTCATCAGAGCGGATCAACTGCCTCCATCTCACCCTATCCCAGCATCCTCCTCTGTCTCACCTGTAGAGAGTAAAAAAGATAAACGTCGCTACCATGACGTCACCTGTTGGTTTCTGAAGTCCCGTTTTGAAGCCTCGAGATGAGCGTTTCAGCCGTCGTCATCTTGGTTATGATGGTGACGATGAAAAGGGGCAGGTCTGACTGTGAAAAAGATTGCTCATTGGCTAATGGCTTGTGATTGATGAGTCGTTAGCCAATGATCAAGTGGAAAATAACAGGGCTCATCCTCCTGTTTGAAACATGGTATGACCAAGATTTACAAAATACACAAAGTTTTTGTTCAGTATGACCCAAAGTGAGTGACTAAAACCATGAACTCAGCAGCAAAGTGTTTACAGAGGTCAAGAAAGAAAGCCTTTTTCCCAACAGACTTCTATAGGACCAGAGGTCTTTTCTCAGCCACAGCTATCGCCATCTGGTGGCCTTCAGGGCACTTCTGCATTGGCTTTCCGACCAGGAAGCTACGTCCATCTTTTTTACTGTCTATGTTCACACCTACCCTCTGCATGTCCTCCTTCACTACATCCACAAACCTTCTCTGTGGTCTTCCTCTTTTCCTCCTGGCAGCTCCATCTTCAACATCCTTTGTCCAATATATCCACTGTCCCTCCTCTGCACATGTCCAAACCATCTCAGCCTTTCTTCTCTAACTTTGTCTCCAAACTGCTCAACCTGAGCTGTCCCTCTGATGTCCTCATTTCTAATCTCTCACTTGGCGTGGACTGTGGTAAGGTATCACTTCCTGTTCCTGTTGCATCGCACAGTGGTGCTTGTTGTGTAGCTTAACTTGTGTAGCTTGATTAACTACTAACTTTTACATAGTGACTTATTTTTATAGTGTAACCTACATGTGCTTTATTAATAGCACACTTCGGGTGAATCACCTGCAAATTTATATTCATATCATTAACTCATTGTGTCTTTAGGGATTCGTTAGCTTAGCGTAGCTTTTAGCTTAGCTTGTAGCTAAGCAAGTCAGCATGGCTTCTCCTGTCTCACCTCTTTCCTGCTCTGTGTGTCTAATGTTTAGCTATTCCTCGGCCTCCTTTATTAATAATGATACTTGTAATAAATGTAGCCAGTTTGTAGCTTTGGAGGCCAGGCTCAATGAATTGGAGACTCGACTCTGCACCATTGAAAATCCTGTAGCTAGCCAGGCCCCTGTAGCCGGTGAAGGTGAAGGTAGATTAGCTCCAGCTAGCTCTAGCTCAGCAGGCCTCGAGCAGCCGGGGAATCAGGCCGGCTGGGTGAAGGTGAGGAGGAAACGTAGTCCGAAACAAAAGCCCCCGGTACACCACCAACCCTTTCACGTTTCAAAAAACTCTGGTTATTGGCGACTCGATTCTCAGAAACGTGAAGCTAGAGACTCCAGCGACCATAGTCGATTGTATTCCAGGGGCCAGAGCAGGCGACATTGAAGGAAATTTAAAACTGCTGGCTAAGGATAAACGTAGGTTTGGTAAGATTATAATTCACGTCGGCAGTAATGACACCCGGTTACGCCAATCGGAGGTCACTAAAATTAATATTGAGTCGGTGTGTAATTTTGCCAAAACAATGTCGGACTCTGTAGTTTTCTCTGGTCCCCTCCCTAAT
>VUQI01051533.1:0-19407 GCA_015106735.1 Paratilapia polleni | reverse complement strand
CTCTTCATTCACTCTCCATGTGTTCATACACCACTTGCATTTAATCATTAGTTATTATTAAACTCTGTATCTCTCCCATAGTGTGTCTTTTGTCCTGTCTCCCTCTGCTCTCTTCTGTTTCTCCTCACCCCCAACCGGTCACGGCAGATGGCTGCCCCTCCCTGAGCCTGGTTCTGCCGGAGGTTTCTTCCTGTTAAAAGGGAGTTTTTCTTTCCCACTGTCACCAAGTGCTTGCTCATAGGGGGTCGTCTGACTGTTGGGGTTTTCTGTCTAATATTGTAGGGTCTTTACCCTAAAATATAAAGCGCCTTGAGGCGACTGTTGTTGTGATTTGGCACTATATAAATAAAACTGAATTGAATTCAACGGCAACTCTAAAACCCCATACAGTCCCCAGCAACTTCTGACGGAAAACTTTGGTTTTATTGATTCTCCTTCAGCTGCCTCTCATTGATCTGAATTGTCCTGCCATCATCTGAAGAAACATTTAAAATTTGTGTCTGCACTGTTATACTTTGGTTAGTAGATTTTTGCTCCTCCATCAGGTCCGGTCTTTTCTGATCCACTAATTCGCACTGCTCTTAGTAGACTTTGTTAGTCACTATTGAAATTAACTGTCAGCATAAGTATTCATAGATTACCGCATTGTTAGTAGATCATCCATTGAACCTTCCACTACCACCTTTTGCATTTGTGGCCTCATGCTAAATTTGCCCTCCTTAGTAAATCAGGCTCTTAGTGTTATAACTACAACTTAATTTTTAATATTTCAGTAATGTCATGGTTCTCTAAATTTCCATTAATGGGTTACCTGAAACCATAGTTGAGGGCATCTTCAGCAGAAATCACTCCAATGCCCACAGTACGATTCTTCCAGATACGATTGTTGGTCAGCATCTGCATAAAGGAAATTCAACATGAACGTTGCTTTTATTTTATTGGATCTCCTCCACATCCTTATCATGCTTCATCTCGTTTAGAGTTTGTGAAGATTTCAGAACAATATGGAGTCATTCACCTCTTCTACTTCATCAATCCGAATGGAGAAATTCTTGCACCACTCATAGATGTCATCCATCAGGCCAAGGGGCAAATCCTGGAACATATTAAAGAACAACAACATTCCAATGACCTTTGAATTTGGTCTCAACACGACCGATAGTTGTGTCGTATATTGCTAACTGACAATATAATTGCAGGACTGTGTATTTTATCATTTGATCTTGTTTGGGTTACTTTATATGTAGTTCAACCAAAAGATTTTTTATTTTTTTAATTCTTCTCTTACCTGATGTACACCACCAGGCCTGACATATGCAGCATGCATCCTGGCTCCAGACACTCGCTCATAAAACTCAAACATCTGAGGAAACAAGAATTAGGTTAAAGACTTGAACAGAAAAAAAAAAAAAAGACTTATTCTGTATTCTGTTCATCACTGGGCAATCCACAAGCTGTTCTGGCCTGACAAAGAATCAAAGAAACTGTGTCAGGAAAAAATAAGGCCACAGAAGATCAACTTCAAAGAACACCTGCAGAAAAACAGTTTGCATGTACTGTTGAGTGATGGTTTTAGGATTAGTGGCAAAACTCAAACACATACATACAGTGGATATTATGGACCCCTGTTGTTAAAGAAAGAGCACATTTGTATGAACCAGAGATCAAAGCAGTAAAACCTCCCACTGATAGGTTATCAAACTGCTTGCAGCACATTTTACTGATGAATGTTCTGTTAGAACCAAACCAACTTAATATGTTTCTAATTTTATTAACCAAGAAAAAAAAAAAACCTTTCTAGCAGTATGACAATGTGATGACGAGTAGGTTAAGAAGCATTTGTTAATAAAGTAAACACAGTTCTCAAAGTACACAAACATACAAGTGCATCTCAAAAAATTAGAATGTACTGGAAAACTTCAATATTTCCCATCAGTTATTTAACAAAATATATATGAAAATGTAATATATTCTAGACACATTACACAGAAACTACAGTGTTTCAAGCATTTTTCTATTTTAATTTTGATAATTAAATATATATATGTCAAATTATTGACATTGTAATATTGACATTGTAAAATATTGACATTATTATTGAAAAGTGCACAAGCAACAGGGACGTCTGCCACCTTGAGAAGATTGTCAAGAAAAGTCCATTTAACAACTTGGGAAAGCTTCACGAGATGTGGACTGAGGCTGGTATCAGTGCATCAAGAGCCACCATGCACAGATGTCTTCAGGAAAGCGGCTACAAGTGTCGCATTCCTAATATCAAGCCACTCCCGAACCACAGACAACATCCGAAGTGTCTTACGTGGGCTAAGGACAAAGCAAGAACATAAGAACTGGACTGTTGCTCAGTGGTCCAAAATCCCCACAGAGAATCTATGAGGTATTGTCAATAAGAAGATGAGAAACACCCGACCCAAAAATACAGACAAGCTGAAGGCCACTATTAAAGCAACCTCGGCTTCAGCAACACCTCAGCAGTGCCACAAACTAATCACCTTCGTGCCACGCTCCATTGATGCAGTAATTCATGATAAAGGAGCCCCAACCAAGTACTGAGTGTATAAATGAACATACTTTTCAGAAGATGGACATTTCTTTATTGTAAATCCTTTTTTGATTCATCTTTGCAAATATTCTAATAATCTGAGATTATAGATTTTAATGACCTCTCAGTAATAGTCATCAAAATTCTCATTTTTTTTAAGATGCACTAGTAATTTACCTCTCCATGGCGGAGATGAAGGATTTCTGAACAGCTTGCTAGTTTTCATCAAAGATGGATGGACCAGTGACTGATTGCAGTTTTAAGGAATGACAAAGACCTCCAGTGGAAGACTGAGTGTCTGCATAATTAGCAGTGCTTTACCTGAGCAAGTCACTGCATCTCATGAAACTCTTCAGGTCATCAAATTTTATGGTCAGCAACAAATTCAGACTCAAACAGTTGACTCATTTTACAGTCCTGTCATTTTTGGGATGCTCTCAGTGACTCAGAGAAAATGTGAGGTCAGGTATGACCAACATGCTCAGTCATATAGTGAGGATATTGTTAAAGTGAACACCTGAAGAGCTGGAGGTCACAGTGCCCCTAACTGATAAGAACATGCCTACTGTTTATGAATCAATCCTACTGCTACTGTGGGAGCAGACAGGACTGAAATAAAAAGTAAAATCTTTGCAGATTAAAAACTGCATTTTAAAAAGAAAAGAAAAGGACATGCTGCATCTGGGCTAATCTGGGTTGAGCCTGACATTGTGGTGCAGTGCTCCTTACCTTCTCTCGCTCCTCAAACATCCAAAAGAAGGGAGTCATGGCGCCAATGTCCAGGGCGTGTGTGGTGATGGCCATGATGTGGTTAAGGATTCGAGTCATCTCTCCATACAACACTGTAACCACAATACAGAACAGAGGTCAAATGATTATTAAATAGTGACATAAAACTAATATGTGACTGTTGGGAGCACTAATGAAAACATTTCACAGGTTCCTCAGTGGTGAAGAAGTACAATTTTTCTTTGCTTTGAGTTTGAAGTGTTTGTTAGCTTCCCCCCAAATAGAAAGTCTACTCATGCCTTTTATTAATTCAAGATCAATCAATGGATCAAATGAGATAAAAAAAAAGGACTGTTGGATGCAGTCCTGCAACCAGGAACACTAACTGACAGCTACCACACAGCTGACCCGCTGGCTCCAGACAACTAACATATGTCAAGCTGATTCTTCACAAAGAGCTCAGTATTAGAGACTCTGGGTTCAGCTTTTGAAGACATTTTTAAGACCTTAATATATTAAAAGTCTGACCAAAAAAATCTGAAAAGATGGATTATAATCAGGCTTTTATAAACAATTACAATTATTCGACAGTCCAGTAAAACCTATGAAAAAGTATTTGACACTTTTCTTTGCCACTCATGACAGCAAAGGGCACCTGAATTCTGGTCAGACAAAATGAGGACTCTGATCTGTGGTTCTCACCGTTTCCTGCTGAGGGTTTTTGCTGGTGTAGTGAATCCTGGCAGCCTGACGGGCAAAAAAAATTACTCTCCACATTGGGGAATGTTGTATTTTTACGTTGCCTTTTTTCTTTTTTTTAATAAGCTAAAACTGCAACTTAGTTTATGTATGTTATGCATTTGTGGTTGCCCAAACTTTACCAGAAATCTCAATTGTTCAACACAAGGTTTGAGGTACGAGGCATGCATCTATGGCACAGAAGTAGAACAAAGATGGCAGCAGCAGTAATGACAACATTTATATACACCCTTTGCTGTGAACTTGCTAATGGACCAGTAGAAGACGTCAGCAATTCTTCTGATTAGTTAGCACCCCCTAGTGTGTCAGCCCACATAACTTCATCTTAAAATGTATGGAAACAAAGGGACAAAAACAGAAGCGTAATACATTCACTTGACAGAAAAAGAAACTCCTGTTTTTCTGAATTATCGTGATGATTATATCACAAATTCTAAGAAAAAAAAATTGCTCATGAAATCAAGCTTTCAAATCAACGGAGGCTCTTATGGGATTTTAGGATATCGTTAATTCAGCAAAACAGAATTTTTTATTTTTTATTTTTTGGCAAGTGAAGGCATAACACTTCCATAGACAACAATGTTGAGCAGGTAACACGAAACTGTAAGAACGTGACAAAATTAATCTTATTTAGTAAGATTTTCTTCTGACAGTCTTAAACACACCACCTGTAAATTAAGACATTTTAAGACCTTATTTCCCTTTAAAAAACACAGCTAAAAAGATAAAGAATGACTGCACTTTGTCCTTATGTACTCATACCTACATGACAACAATTTATACTACAAAGCCAATATGTAATTAATTAATGGTGGTTAAATAACACTTCCAAAAGAATTAAAAATGTAAAAGAAGACATTTTAATGCTTTAAATTGTCTGATTTAATAACTTAGGCCTTTTCATATCTGACCCTCTATGTTCAGTACCTCTGATCCACTGTGCACGAGGTGGGGCCTGGATGTTGAGCAGCTTCTCCACAGCCAGAGAGTAGGCCTGCTCATTACACATCATAGAAACATAGTCTAGACGGTCAAAGTAGGGCAGAGCCTGCAACAGAAAAAATTAAGACACATGACAAATGTCTTCGTAATGTATCCTAAATAAATTCAGTCCATGTCAAGAGTTTAATTTTGTTTTCTTAATTATTTATTTACTTTTAAGTGAGGGTGATCCCTTGCTCTTGTAGGCTCAAACCACCTCATTTCATTTTAATAATACAGGAGAGCATTTTACAATAACGAATACGGCAAATCACTGCGATTCCTGTCCTGGACAGCAATGATGGAAAGTGCCGCCATACTTACATACATACAAAATAATTTAACAATTATATAATGGGCATAAGTTAGTACAAAGACTATTTAAGTTATTCCATTGTTCAGTACCTGCAGGTACGTCTTGTACTCAATTAGCTTTTCAGTGCCACGATGAAGCAGGCCAATGTGGGGGTCACATTTCTTGACAGACTCTCCACTGAGCTCCATCACCAGACGCAGCACACCATGAGCTGCAGGATGCTGAGGGCCGAAGTTAAGCGTCAGGTTAGACACATCCTTCTCTGCGGGAGGATCTTTGTCTGAAAAAGAAAGAAAACAAAACAGAAAAGATGAAACAAATGTTTTAAGAGTCTGAGAGCCTAATGTACTTCTTTTCCTCAAACCAATAACAACAATGCAGAATACCTTGCCCAAAGTATAAGCACATCTTAAATCAAGTGCACTGTGGAAATATAAACACTTAAGTCAGACACTGAATGCCCGCCTCCATCTTAATGCAGGCTGGCAGACAGAAAACACCAGGGACAATAATGGAAATAAGTCAAAAGATTTATCATTCTATCTCTGCCAAAGTCTGATATGATACATTTTAAATTGGAATGTCTTCAGCTCTCTTGGCAGCTCATGATATATTTCCCTTTTGATTACAATTTAAAAACACTGGTCTTCAAAGTGTGAGTGCGTGTGAATGGTACCATTCCATGGGGGTGGTGTCCACTTCTCATTAACAGCAGTGGGGTACATCACCGCCCCGGCATACTGCTCCATCCACTCCACATCTGGCTGCCATTGTTTCTGCCTGTGAAATACATTGAATATATTTTTAACATGAGGCAAGCGTGAGGCTGGGTGTTGCTGTTTCACATCAACTTTTTGAGTTATGAGCAATGTTAATTTACATCGTACAAGCATGTGCTAAGCATGCAAGTACATTGTAACGTAAGCACCAATCAAGTAAATGCTTCAATATCATCAGTGCGAGGTCAAATTGGCACACATCGTGGCACAGATATACTGAACAGTTTCATTCAGCTGCAACTGTTTCTTCAAAAACGCTATGATTTTCTTGGGCTAATTATCCCAAATATCATGCAATATATAATTACCTTCATCACACAAAATAGACGTGCTAGAGAAAAACTAAACACAGATTTGAAATCAGCATGAGAAACACTACGAAAGCCACATACATTTATCACTAATGAAAATGACCTGTTGACCTGTGTTATCAGATGTGGCTGATTAAGGAAACACTCAGAGAAGATATACAGTCAAGTACAAAAGAAAGTACGACTGTAGTGCTGTGAAACAACCCTAAGTACACCTCAGGATTCAGTAGCTTGTAGAACCACCTTTAGCAGCAATAACTTGAAGTAATCATTTTCTGTATGACTTTATCAGTCTCTCACGTCATTGTGGAGGAATTTTGGACCAGTCTTATTTACAACGTTGCTTCAGTTCATTGAGGTTTGCAGGCATTCATTTATGCAAAGCTCTCTTAAGGTCTGGACTTTGACTGAGCCATTGCAACACCTTGATTCTTTTCTTTTTCAGCAATTCTGTTGTAGATTTGCTGCTGTGTTGGGATCATTATCCTGTTGCATGACCCAGGTTGTGCCAAGCTTTAGCTGTCAGACAGATGGCTTCATATTTGATTCTGGGATACTTTGGTATACAGAGGAATTCATGGTTGACTCAAGGACTGCAAGGTGCCCAGTTGCTGTGGCTGCAAAACAAGCCCAAATCATCTCCCCTCCACCACCATGCTTGACAGTTGGTACGAGCTGTTTGTGCTGATGTGCTGCGTTTGGTTTTTGCCACACATGGTGCTGTGCGTTATGGTCATACATCTCCACTTTGGTCTTGTCTGTCCAAAGGATATTGTTCCAGAAGTCTTGTGGTTTGTTCAGAAGCAGCTTTGCAAACTTAATCCGTGCTGCTATCTTTATTTTTGAGAGCTTTCTCCTGGTAACCCTTCATACAAGCCATACTTGTTCAGTCTTTTTCTGAGTGTACTGTCATGAACTTTAACATTTAACATGCTAACTGAGGCCTGAGCTCTTGGGATTTTTGCAATTTCTCTGACCAGTGCACAGTCCACGGTGGAAGTTATTGGGACGTCCACTCCTGGGAAGATTGTGGCATTTTGTTTACACCCGAATGCTCCAGACCAACAAACTGACAAAACGTCTGCTTTTATAGAAGTGCTCACACTTGCTGATGGTCAATTAATCAAGTGCATTTGATTAGCAGCACCTGGCTGATACTTTCTCTCTTAATTCCTATGAAAGCAGTGAGGGTGTACTTAGTTTTTCACAGGGCTGCAGAGAGTCCTGTGAAAACTCTCTTTTTCACGACTGTAGGTCGTGCTAGTAATACAACATGCATTAATGCTAAATGTTGCAACACTGCACATACACAGAGGCATAAATATGTGAATAACAAGCACTTCATTACAGCTTTATGTCACCTTGAATTTTGTACATAAACACATTAAGGAACGAGGGCCATTTTTCAGAGACTCCCTGAAGCTCTGAGCTGATTTAATGCAGTCTGTGTTGAATGACATCCTTGTTTTACTTGGACCATTTAAACACGGCGTACTGTACCTCCCACACCAACTAAACTTTCAGTTAATTTTCACCTTTTTCTTAAAACGTTTATATTTACATACATCTTTGTCCTTACACTGACACACGCTGACAGCAGCTCCTGAGGTACCGACCTGACAGTGAAGAGAACTAAACTATCCTAGAAGTGCTGAGGGCACTTTTGTTACAACTAAGCACGCAGCTAGTAAAGACGTTTTCCATTTGGATTCAGAGTACAAATTGCACCTGGTGAGTCGTGTCATTTTTTTTTTTTTTTAGAAGCAAAGCCGGATTATGTAGCGGTTTGTTAGCGCGAGCCTTTCGGCATTCATATTCATGACGAGCTGAAGCTAAGACAGCCAGGAGAACAAAGGTAACATACGGCGTCCTGTTTTGTCTTTTTGTTATCATACCTGTTCTGCAGCAGCGTACAGCCAGGGCTCAGCAAATTATGGCCTAATAGTAATTTTGTTGAAGGACGTCCGAGTTTGCTAAGCGACCTCAACACTGTGGATGCCATCTTGGCTGTTAGACAACCTCCAGCCAATGACGTAAAGGAGTTTCTTCTTCTGTAGTTGTAGTAGTGTAGTGTGTGCCCCCTGTCGGTAAAATGTAGCCCATCTATATTATGTTGTTTTTTTGTCTGTTTTTATGTCTATAAAAATAGATTTATATAATATATATTTTGTATAAATATACTGCATAAAATAAAAGTAATAATAATTTAATCATGCATTATAATTTTATAATCATACAATAATACATACAGTCAGTGTTTCATGTGCAGTGTATATTGTATTTAAGCCTTACCATAATCTAAGTATAAGACACATTATAACCTACATAATAAATACAGGAATTTGCATAATAATAACCCTCAGTACTAGTAACCTCTAGCAGGTACATTGCAAATAAAAGTGTTAAGTAAAAAAGATTCATTAAAGGATATGCTCAATATTTTTCCCAAAACAGCCTGAATTTTTCTCATTAAATAATAAAGTATTAAAATACTACTCTTTTAATAAACTTTGTACTGCTATGTATGAACATATACGACAGACGTAAAATGGAATCTCCACTCCAGCGGTGCATGTTAAAACACTCATCTGCTGAAAGATGACAAACACCACACGTTATAAAAAACAGTGCTTTTATTTATGTAATACTGTGGAAAAATAATTACATACCATTTTTAAAAAATATTGAAGATAATGAAATTAAAAAATGAGAGTTTGATAACGTTCGTCGTTGTACATCTTTTGAACAGTTTTCTCTGCTACGAAGAACAGTACAATAAGATAAACATTGGATTTTTCTAAATTCAAAGACACAATAATACAGGATACAGTCCTACCAGAGGTATAAAAGTACTGTAACAGGATTGTGAGAGAAATGATATAGACATATACTTAAACATACACCCGCACACTTAGACACAGACATGCACACGCACATGCATACAATAGTGTCACGCGCATTTGAGTTGGGCGCTGTGAGTTTAAAGTATGCTTCCCATACACGCGCAGTCATTCACACATCTATACAAACACACTGTACAAATCGATGCGCGCGCCAACGCCCACACACCCCCCCTTGATCCCTCTCTCTCTCACACACACATACTTGCACACCTACACGCTCACAGTCATACACTACTACATGTCAATATTGTGGACAAGCCTTCATTAAACCTCTCCTTACACATTCTCCTCTGGCCATTTTTGGCAGACAGACGATGAGGAATGATTCAAAATGGAAATGTGTGACATGTTCCCCTATAAGGCCACTCTAAACCCAACATCTGTGTTTTCTCTCTCTGTCTGCACCAGGCTTGTAGTTAAGAGCTCAGCGAAAAAGGCTCCAGCCTACAAAAACTGTCTGGGAATGACTCAAGGCCCCCGAGCCTGGTTTGTAAAGCAACAGCCGCCAATAGTAGGAGCTTCTACTGCATATACATGGTCTAAGGTGAAGAACAACATGAACACTTGGCACTAGGTTTTTTTATACACTGATACACCCTTCTGATGTGAAATACAACCTGAATTCAGGCTCTTCTGTTGGCACTCTGTCTCAGTGGATTTCCCTCAGGCACACAAGCCTGGGCTATGTGCACTCACGTTCAAAGTTTTGGTCCATACGTACACGTTACATGTTTTTACATTGACAAAAATAATTCTGTAATGTTAAAAAATAGAATACAAAGCTCTAGTCTTGTGTGCAAATAAAAAGAAGACATAACACAGATATAGATGTCTAAGACGTCTAAGCATGAATACTGTAGATGCAGTGCAAAATGACAACAACCCTCCCGAGCCCACCCCAGCCCCCAAACACTCCCCTACCCTGCCTAACAGGCATGATGGCAAATAGCACTGTACACAAGGGCGTTCTGGGCTACTATGTATATGTGCTCTATGATCGCTGAATAAGACAACCAGAAAAAAAAATGTTAAAATGGCGGCCAGAAATGACTTCCACCGGTTGAGGTTTCTTCCGATCAGTGTGTACCATATTTTTCAGTTTGCTTTAAGACGTTCTCTCTTCATTTTACGTCAGTTCACAGCAAAGGCTATGGGCTCCAAAGATCTGCGATCTCTCATCCTCTCTCGGGCTCTTGCTCTCATTACCCATCTTGATTGTGACTTGTGCCGTCCGCTCTTTCAGAGCTCAGATTTACAAACACATCGGGAGTGAGGGAATTCGAAACTATGTGGAATTTCCCTTCCCTGTCTCATAAAGCTCCTTCCTATCCACCCTCTCTTTTGCTCTCTCGGTTTCTCCTACTCCCCCTCCGTCTCACGGGCATGGTTGTCTGACTTTGTGCCTGTGTATGGGTGTGTGTGTGTGTGTGTGTGTGATGTTTTTTGTGTTCTGTACTTGTGTTTGTGTTCAATAGGGCATATTCATGTTAGCGTGTGATAATGTGTGCATGTAAATTTGTGACTGTGTGTGTTTTTAGGTGTGACTCTATTTATAAGATGCTTCCTCATGCGCAGCTAAGACTGTGAGGTGGTTCTGCGTCTCTGTCTCACACGTGAGTCTGCATCCTTTGTGTGTGTCGGCTGTGGGAGTAGTCAGAGTGTTGTGAGGTGTAGGAGAAGCGAGTGGAGCTGCCGTACTTCCCTAGTCCAGTCTCTGATCCCGAGGGAGCTGGGCCCCCCGGGCTAACCCCAACCCCAGGGCTGCCCACCCCAGATCCCACCCCGTACATCTCATAGGATGGGCCGGCTTCCAGAGGGGCCAGGCTGGACGGTGCAAAACCCATTCGGTAGGTCTGGTAGTGTGAGGGGTATCCGTAGTTGTCGTAGGCCAGCTGGGAAGTGGAGTCAAGGAGGCTACAGTCCCCAGGGAAATCGCTGGCTGCAGGAGCAGGGTTAGCTGGGGGCTGCTGGCTCTGGCCCCCACGGGTGAACGTGTTGAACTGGGCGTAGCTGATGTGGGACAGTCTGGAAGGCGGTCGGGGGTCGTAGCAGGCTTGCGGGCGTCCGGGTGAAGTGAGGGGGCCAGGGGGACCTGGGGCTCCACCGCTGGCCGTGGCACCCGAACCGCCGGTGCTGCTGCTAATAGATGCAGCTCCCCCTGGTGTTCCTGTGGGGGAGCGGTAGTCAGAGTAGTGCATGGTGGAATGGGAGGCAGGGCGGACTTCATCATAGGTGGAGGCTCGCACATTGTAATAACCATTGGTGGGGTCCTGAAGAGAGGAAGGAGGCAGAGAAAGGCAGCAAGAAACAGAAGACAGAATGAGTATTAAGAGAAGGTGTAAAGAGAGTTATTAAAAAAGGTATTTTTATACACCAGTGTAAAGTTCAAAGGTCTCTGTAGTAAATTATGTTCCCTCCTGAGCCCCACAGAGATTTTGTTGTTGTTGTAAAAGCTCAGAGGTCAGGGTTAACTGTAAGTTTTGAGCTGGTCAGCATCCAGGTGCAGATTCATTAAAATTGTGCTTATGTCACCTTTGTTCTCAACTTTCAAAGATGTCTTTTTTTGTGTATACAATAACTTTAATGAAAAGGTGGGAATTGTTACCTACCTCTCATTAAAATAAACATAGTACGTTAAAAACGTGTGACCAATGGTTAACCAATGGTTAAAAATATTACGGCCAAGTAATGGGGTAGCACATAACAGTAAACTAAGTAGATTTAAGATACTATACTATAACCTTGATAAAATTGGACTGAATATGAACTAAATTTAAACAAAAAACATAAGTAAATGACAATAAAAGCTACAGTTGAAATGTGTTGGACATAGTAATAGTATGACAAATACAGACTTAAATCCCCAACATATAAATCAATTTGACAAGGAAAAACATTTGTTTACTAAGTATCTGAGACAAATGTATCTGCATTTATTAAATGTCTGTTGTTGCTGATTCACATTTACTCAGAGTCTGTGGGAAATTCCTTTATATTTACTCTATAGAGTTAAAAAATAAATAAATTTGAATTTACTAAAAAACTTCATTACAGTACATTGTTACATATTGTTACATGATTAAACATTCACATTTCTATTTTAATTTATGTATACCAACAAAAACATGTGAAATAATATTTTAATTGGTGCCATAGGACCCAAAGTCTATTTAATAATAAGAAATTTGAACTTTGGTGTCTTATTTTTCTAATGCCCAGTATATCCAAAATCCTGCCTTCTTAGTGCCATAGTTACATAAATTGGGTCAACACATCAAAGTGCACCAGAAGAACATCGGGTGAACTTGTAACATGAATAAATATACAGTACATGTTACAACTTGACAAATCTGACAATCAATTAAAAATTATTTTTCATTACACCTTTTTTTTTTAAATGCACAAGTTTTAAATACAAGTTACAAAAGCATGATGTCTCCGTACTACATACAAGTCTGTAGTTTGAACTCAAACATTTGGTAATGAAAATACATCAATTTTTTAAAATTTTTAATTATTTTTTTTAATGTGGTTTCACACTTCATGTATGTAGGTGTCCTTTTTGCACATCTGCATTACACTAGGGGTGATAACTGTGTATTGATGATAACCGTGACACTTGAAAATGAGATAGCAATGTTGTGTCAAAAATGCACAGATGATAAAATTGTAAATAACTGTGTAAAGGTTCTTTTTGTATGTCTTTGTACATTTATGGCTACAGACTCTTTCTGTGACCTCCATGTGCTTGTATTTTGAGTTTGAGCAGTAGGACAACATGCAGGGCTGACCCCAGGCTGCCTGCGTTTAAAAAAAAAAAAAAAAAAAAAAAAAAAGCAGTCTGGCTGAGGCAGTTGTCGGGGTGATCTAACCACCTCCTGGGGTGGTTAGATCAAAGTGATCCAAGGCAGCACTCCAGCTAGAGGGGTAGTTTGTTCGCCCTCACAAAATATTCATGGGTGGGTGGCGGGTGGGGGGTGGGGGTTCAGAAGAACATTTTGGCAGCTCTACGCGTGAAAATTCATTCATCACCTTAGCCCAACCCCCCAGTGTCAAAATGTATAAATGATTCATGCCAGCTAAATGGGCAGAGTGTGCTTGAACCTGGTTTGTTCTTTTTAACATTTCTTTCCAATTTAAGGAGGTTTTTTTCTCCTCTGTTTTGTCTTGTAATGACTCTGCAGCCAGCTCGCTATGTAATCAGACAAGAAAGTTGCCTCCCAGTTGGAATGAGAGGGAAAGGTAGAGAAGACCAATTAAGGTCAGCTGCACTGAAAAATTTTTATTTTAAATATCCTACTCTAATATTCTCACAGATACTGAGCACAGCGCTTACACTATTCCCAACATACCACCAGGAAATGAGGCAGAACACATCTCTGCTGAAGAGACGATTAGTCCAAATGACAAACTGGCTTAAAATCATAATTTTTTTCCTAAGACAATTCATTCCTGAACCGATGTACATAAATGTTTCTGGCATCTGTGTGATCTCACCTTGAGGTCATACTCCTGGCGGGTGTCCAGGGTGTCACTGCGGAGGTCAGACTTGAGCTCTATGTCATCTTTAAAGGGCTGATTGGAAGGAGAGAAGGACACAGAGGGGAGAAACTAAACCGTCAAACAACAAAACAAAACGAAAAAAAAGGAGGAGACAGATAAAGGGAAGGAGGCAACAGAGTGTGACAGGAGAAGAGAAAATGGGATTAAAAGTGTTAAAAAGGAGAGATTAAAAGGGAAAAATCATGGTGTTTGTTTTTAGTCAAAAGGCACAGCATGGCATAGGGAGAGGTTACTGAGTTAATCTGAGGTTTTTTCTGCAACTACAGGCTGTGTAAACAGTGTCCAACCCAAACACACACACACGCCCCGCTGCTGCTCACCGAGTACATGGCCTTGACCATGCGTGAAGCTGTGGACACGCTGCCGGAGTCCTCCTCTAAGCTGTGGGTCTCCTTGTTTATCGTCTCCACCTTGATGTCGGGCTTACCCAGCGTGACCCCGCGCCGACCTGGAAGCAAAACATGGCGAGGTTGAATACAGCTGGACACACGCTTGTCAGTCAGTGTGTTTTCATGAGCTGAAGGGAGCAAGTTCAGAGGGGACCTACATCCATATGGTGGAGAGGAACTCGTAGGTGTTTGATTTTCTTTGGTTTGCTGCCCGTTGTTTGGCATAAAATGAAGCATTTAAACTATGAGGCTCCATAAAAGGCACGGAGAAAAAAAAATGGATTTACAGATTTTCTTTATAGTGTATGTGAAAGCATATGGAGAGTATGACTCACTGCCTTTGCGCTGGCGGTAGAAAATAAGAACGAGGACCAGCAGGAATATGAACAAGAGGATGGTAGAGCCCACAGTCCCACCAGCTATTATCCCCACTGGAACTTCCTCTGTAATGAGAGGGTGAGAGAGAGACAGGAAGAGAGAGAAACAGTGAGTTAGAGTCGTCTGCTCATAGCTGCACAAGCAAGATTTTAATGTAAGAAATATTTTATGAACCTACATCACATGGGAGATGTAAAATTTAGTATATAATCAGTAGGCATCATTAGCAAATCCATTTTTTCACTTAGCAGATACAGTATGTACATACACATGGCTGTTAGTTTTGTATATTTAGTTTATTACTCACAATAACTGAGATGTAACTGTTATTAAATAAGTTCTCCACAGTCCAACCTAATGCATACTGTGCTATAAACTCAAATACTGTACAAACTCTAATGATTTATCTCTTTTACTACTTTTCTAATGAAAGGACCGAGCATTTTTGGGTCCTAAATTCGTAAAAAAAAAAAGTTGTATAAATGTATTTGTAACACACCGGTCTCCTCCAGTGTGATGATCATGGTGCCCGGGCCGAACGAGTTCCAGGCCGTGCAGTTGTAAGTGGACAGGAAGTCGGACTCCATCACATTGTTGATGGTGAGGGTGGAGAGGACACCGCCACCCTCGGCTGACGGTTTACTCTGCTCCACTGTGTACCTCTCCAGCAGCGTCCCCTTCTCCTTCTCCCACACGTTCTCCTTCCACGCCCACACCTGCAGCACACACACAAACCCCATTAGGCCACATTAGATTCAATCAAGAGCTTTCTAGAGTAGATTTATTATAGTCAGGGAGGCTGTGTAAGAGAAATTCCATGGGTTCAGTATATATTAGGGGTGAGACAATACATAAATAAGTTATTGCACTGTGTCTCTTGCACCAGTATCAATATTTTTATTTAGGTATGTAGGACTTCTTAACAGAGTCACTACTTCACGACTTAATAAAATGCTGATAATCAAATAACTGAGGGTAAAGCAAAAAGAAGTTAACTAGCTTGCAGAAAGAGGAAACTCAAAAAGCTAATCAGAAAGCTAATTAATTGAACTGACATGTTATTAAAATGGAATAACAATTATAATACAATCACACACTGACACCACAATGCATACAATACATACATAACTCCTGCTTTATAGCTTTTTAGGGGCATTTTTTAGCAGTATTTTTGTGTTCTTTAGTTTTAGTAAGTATTGCAATACATCGATTATAATAGGATCGTTACCACGGGAAACATATGAGGATATTATCATGAGATTCCCACCCCAGCTATCAAATAACAGTCAAGTCAAATGCTTCCAGTAATGCACTTGTGCACAAACACACACTAATGCGCTATATTCAAGCACATTAAAGAGCATCTAAAACAGAATTTACTTAGATAAAATTGTACTGTTCAGTGCAAATCAAACCCGTACAGATGAGCCTGTTATTGAGTAACTCCGGTACACATACACTGGGCCAGTACATGCAGAAATATAAGTGAACTGGAAGAAAGATCTTAACTTTTCAATTTTTCAAACATACTGTAAATTAAAAAATATATAAATTATTGTTAATTTAGAGAACTGTAAAGAAGAAGTCCCTATTGACAATTTTGAAGCATGATTACAGTATTCCACGTATCTCAACCCAACAGGGGTGACTGTGGCTGTTAAGATATTTAATAAAAAAAATCCTATGTGGTCATAATGTGTCAAATCCAAACTGTAGAATGACAGTAATAGAACACACACACTGCATGACTTCCCAGGACCTGCAACAGTTTATTTGTTTCTGCAGACTGAAGAGGAGGAGGATGGGGATGAATGAGCTGGTGAGAATCCTGCACATTCTCCAACCTTAAAGCCACTAAAAGCAGCTCTATTATTCAGCACTGAAGTACTGTGCTAAGGTGAGTTAATTATGCATAAGCCCACATGTTCCCATAATCTGCCCACTTATTCTGGAGAAGGAGAATTTCCTGGCTGTGGCGTTTACTGGGACAACTGTTCTTCTCCACTCCTTTATATTTTATAAATCTTTTTCTGCCCAAACCATCGCCACTTGCATTAGGAGTGTGCAATGCAAGTCAGGATGGATCAGTCACAGAGGCAGGGGAGCCGAGGAGCTACTACTGCTGCGTTTCTGTGATACAACCAAGCAGGGAAAGCATCCAGGCTGATTTCTGACGCAGAGCTAAAAAGCGGGCCAGCTTAGTGTTGGTTTGTTTATGTGATGGGATGGAGGAACATTCTGGGAGAGTTTATGGGTGAGTCACCACTCAAATAGAAAAGGGGACAGTGTCAGTGCCTAAAAGCATTTGCCATGCAGGAAAAGAGCCATTTAGGAAAAGGATGGTACAGTAACCGTAAAATAAAAACTGCTGTCAGACTAAAAGGTACAAGCTTGTTGTCTTTGTGACTAAAGCTTTTCCTGATTTGCCATTTTTCTTGGTCTGGCCTAAAATGTGGAAAAATTCCCTTAAAGGTTTCATGCCACAAACGTTTAACATTCTCCTGTCCTTTCACTTACTATCTTATCTGGAGGAGGTGTGCTAGCTATGTAGCATTTCACCTCTCCTCTCTCCCCTCTCACGGCATACTGGACTGGATCACTGGAGATGATGGGTGGACCTGCAGGGACAGAACATGTGAATGCATATAACAGAGAGATGGAAAAGAAACTACAAACTAGTAAAAACGGCAAAAATCAAATTCAAGCTGGTGGTTTTTCTCTCTTTTTTTTTTTTTTTTTAATTACAGAGAAGGTGACCTTTTTGAAAGTACAACATTTTCGTTTACAAGCAGTGACACATTAAACTGTGTGGATGTTTTCTGACCGTTGACTGTGAGCGTGACCTCGGTCTCTCCTACTCCGATCCGTGGGACGATGGCCTTACATACATACTGGCCAGCATCCGCCTGGCTCACTGACTTCAGATGCAGCTGGTTGCTGTTACTCAGAACCTGTGGGGGAGTGAAAAAAAGAAATATAAACAAGACAAATCTGCAAAACAGCAGGACGGGATAAACAGAATAAAGGTCCACATGTAGAGTACATAAGGAGAAGAAAGGCTGATGCACTATTGGAGTTCCACATGTATAACTTATTAACTTAAAAGATCCCACTGCAGATAGTATTTGAGTATACGTCTTCTCCCACTCTGACTCTAAATTGCTAACAATGCAAACCTGCACATTCGATTTTAACCTGTCACAAAGGTTTTGTAGTTGCCTAGCAACCACATCATCAGAAAATTAGCTGTGTGAAAATTATGGCTAAATATGTAACCATCTAGAGAGTGAAATACCTGAAAGACTTTTATTATGTAGATGTGGATGTTGGCCACGGCAGTTCATACTTTCCAAACAAAGACGTGTAATAAAGCACATTTCTTTTACTGCCTTATATTTAGTCCTGGTCTCTTCCCCCCTATAAACTGTAACTTAATGAGAGGTAATTATGTCAGTGCATCTAACCTAAACAGACTTATTGCTAACCAAACAGCCCGTGGTGAAAGACACTTGTTACCAACACAAACCGGTAACATCAAAGCCTGAAAAATTAAGCCAACCAGAAAACCAAAAACTAAAGTTTCCCGAATAACCACTTGAGGCTGGCTCCAAAAGCAAGTCAGTCTTCATAGAACCCCATGTTAACCCTCTGAGATCTAAGATGTCGTCCTTGATGACCCTAACCCTAACTCTAACCTTAGGCAAACAGAATATGTCATTTTTGTTTTGATCAAATTGCTCTCCCAAGTCTTGGCAATCAGGGAGCAAAGCAAATTATCATTCTGAGTGACACACATCAAAAAACTATTCACATTTTTCAAAAAAAAAAAAAAATCAGTTTTGCCTTTCTCCAAAATATAGGGTTAGGGTAGGGTTGCCACCGATGATGGCTTAGACATCAGATTGGTCGGATTTAACTCCAAAAAACATAACAGAGCATTGGCCAAAAAATGGCACTTTGCAAACCAGTGAGTGATGTCATAGTGACTATGTTCATCTTTTAAATACAGTCTATTGTTTATACACACCTATTACAGTGGTGTGAAAAAGTGTTTGCCCCCTTCCTGATTTCTTAGTTTTTTGCATATTTGTCACACTTAAATGTTTCAAACTAATTTTAATATTAGTCAAAGATAACCTGAGTAAATACAAAATGCATTTTTTCATTTATTAATGAAAAAAAATGATTTCATTTATTAAGCAAAAAAAGATATCCAAACCTACCTGGCTCTCTGTGAAAAAGTAATTGCCCCCTAAACCTAATAACTGGTTGTGCCACCCTTGGCACAACTGGCAATCAAGTGTTTGTGATAACTGGCAATGAGTCTTTCACATCACTGTGAAGGAATTTTGGCCCACACTTCTTTGCAGAATTGTTTTAATTCAGCCACACTGGAGGGTTTTCGAGCATGAACGGTCTATTTAAGGTCATGCCAAAGTATCTCAGTCAGATTTATATCCAGACTTTGACTAGACCACTCCAAAACCTTCATTTTGTTTTTTGAGTCATTCAGAGGTGGACTTGCTGGTGTGTTTTGGGTCATTGTCCTGCTGCATATCCCAAGTGTGCTTGAGCTTCAGGGAACAAACTGATGACCAGACATTCTCCTTCAGGATTTTCTGGTAGAGAGCAGAATTCATGGTTCCATCAATTACAGCAAGTCGTCCAGGTGCTAAAGCAGCAAAGCTGCCCCAGACCATCACACTACCACCACCATGTTTGACTGTTGGTATAATATC
>VUQI01051529.1:10359-31835 GCA_015106735.1 Paratilapia polleni | reverse complement strand
CCATTTACCACAGCAAGTCTTCCAGGTCCTGAAGCAGTAAAACAGCCCCAGACCATCACACTACCACCACCATATTTTACTAATGGTATGATGTTCCTTTTCTGAAATGCTGTGTTACTTTTATGGCAGATGTAATGGGACACACACCTTCCAAAAATCACTTTTTCACACAGGGCCAGGAAGGTTTGGATTTTTTGTTTCCCTTAATAATAAAAACCTTCATTTAAAAACTGCATTTTGCGTTTACTTGTGTTATCTTTGTCTAATATTTAAACTTGTTTGATGATCTGAAACATTTAAGTGTGACAAACATGCAAAAAACTAAGAAATCAGGAAGGGGGCAAATACTTTTTCACAGCACTGTATACACACACACACACACACACATATATATATATATATATATACATGGGAAACTTATTTTGGCTTCTGAAATAGAATATGCTGGAAAAATGATTGAGAATAACTGCATGAGTGTCCTTGTATTGTCTTCAGTGTAGAAAAACAGATCTTCAGCTAGTTTGGTTAAATGATCAACAAGTTGTAAATGTTGCACCTATAGCACAGCAAATCAGACAGTGTTAGAGTCTCCCTATTTGGTATCTGTATAATCTACATCATAGGTAGTAACTGTACTAATAGAAACAAATTTAAACTTTCATGCAACAGATTTTTCAAGGGTAAACTGGTTAAATAAATCAAACTACACCATTTAAACTGAAAGGTGTTGACATACCTATCTAAATGGAAATGTCTGTGCTGATCCCTCCAAGATAAAATGGTCAACAGCTGATCTAATGTACCGGTAAAACTTCAAAGACTCTCTGCTACCATGCTATATTTAAAATGTGAATCGATGATAGCGGCTCTTTCTGGTGCCAGTAATGCACTCTACTAGCTTAGCCCTGACAAACATGTATCCTTTGGGCCCATCTAATCTCTGATGCCATGGTTTCCAACACCTCTACTCCAACTGCAAATGGAGGCAATCCGTTGCCCGGGCAACAAACTTCTCTCCTTGCTTCTGTCATGCAAATCCCTCTGAAGAAAGGGCAAAAAGTTAAGGAAGCCCATCCAGCCACTTTGCAAAGTGGTATGACAGAGACAGGATTCAGTGATGGTGGAGAGACTCCTTTCTCAGTAGAGCTGCAGGGTTGTCTCGCTCTCCTTTTCATTCTCTCTCCACCAATATTCCCATCTCTTGTGGAAAGATGGTCAGTATAGTGTGGAAATAGTGAAATCACTTTTTGACTAACACAGACACATAACAAGACATAACAGACACATCCGAAACCCACTTTTTGAGGTAAATTTCAAATTAAAAAACAATAACATCCTCAAAACATTTTGTTCTTTTATTTTAAAAAAGCACACACAAACAGGACCAAGGTAATAGCATTCAAAGCTATAATAATATGGAGAGGAAAAGGGAATGACTAGTCTGGTAAATTAAATCTACGAGAGCCTCTGTGTACCTTGAGACCCTCACAGGGGCATTTTCTCCTCGGTGGCCTTAGAGCACCCTTCCTCCTAATGGAAGGGAAGCAGAACAGATGGGACACAAATTGCACTTTCATACACCTCAAGGTTCAAGGCAATTTCCCCTCTGCGCCAGTGAAGTTCTCGGATTGCCTCTCCATCCTTTGAGCCTTTCACTCTTCAAAGGGGTTTGGGTTTGTTCAGTGCCCTGACTCACACACACGCACACACACACACACACCAAAACATATTCCAACACCGACTTGTGAACACACACACTCTCTCTCACACACACACACACACACGTGCACACAAAACTAAAAGCACTTCTCAAATTGGTCACCCTATATGTTTTATCATCACAAAGTCATTTCTGTGAGTCATTTTAATGATGACACTGATACCATCAAAGATGTTGCCTAAATAAATAGAAAGATTACTTATAAAAGAGTCCTTTGTTTGGTCTGGCAGACATGTATTCGGTGCACTCTGATGCCCTTTACAATGCAGGCTGTGTTATAAATCACTTGCTCCTCACTGAATAGTGGACTCTGGAGTGAGTTTGTCATTTTTAAGTGGTCTCCAAATGTATAGTGAATATTGCTATACCCTATATACTGCACTCAAAATATCCACCAAAGCCTTGCAAAAGATAGTGTAAAAGCAGTGGTCACTAACCAAGCATTGTAAACCATTATGCAGTGCACTAAAGGAAAAATGGAAGATGGGAAAAAAAAATTATTACAAAAACGCATGGTGGTATTTATTTATTAAATCAAAATTAATCTGTCTTGTTTAAATTATGTGACAGCAACAGCATAATTAACAGTACAAAGAAAATGACCTGAGTACTGTCTGAAAGTGTTCATTTTACCAATAAGCTCACTATACAGTATAGCCCTCTACACTGAATTCCCTGAACAGGGATTAATGAGTAGTGAATGAGTGTAAAACATTTTAAGTACGGCATTGAAGCAATCTGTAATGGCCACAGTACTGTTGAACATTTCTGTTGGAATATTGTCATGTTAGGTTGCTATCAGTCTCTGTTTCCTAATCTTATATCTACCAGAGCCAAAAGAAATGCAGAGCAGATTTCCTCTCCGTCATTTGATGTTTGGTGTATAGTGTGCTGTTGAATGGCCCAGGTGCTAGCAGAGCCGCTGAGGAGGTAATAAAAGACCTCCAGCAGTATTGTTTACGGCACCATTACCAAACAAACATTAGGGCCCATTTGACTAAATACTGCTGACAGAGAATATGGTGATCAATCACCATGGCAACCATCCCCATTAATTAATATTGCACTAGGAGATTTAGGAATGATTGGATGATGAGGATAGAGTGTGCACAGATTTTTTTTTGTCTATAGAATGGGGGGTTGGATTTTGTGGGTGGGGTCTCCACTGCAGCATCTTTCATTTCTGGCCTTTGTCCGATGCCGGCAGAAGTAGCCTTGCTCTGCATACCAACCAAGGGGTTAACTGTGTCCCCAAAGCAATTACAGCCAATTGTGGAGCTAGTTAGCAATTAGTGGATTAAATGTAATGAGTCTGCCGTTGCCATGGCGACTGAATTTTTTCAATGATACTTGTGGAAATGAAGAGCCCTTTAAAAAAAAAAGGCAGTGGTTTTAACAGATGTCGGCAGATAGGTCCAGTCCATTTAGTGCCTTCATCACTCTAGTTTGTTACTGAATGTAATTAGTTGTTTTCATGTAAACCTAAAATGGAAAAAACAACAACATTGTAATTAACCTTTGGGATCAATGTAGCCAGTAAAGAAGGCCAGGCATAAGAGGAGCCCTCATCTGTGCATAAGAGCACCTGGTGTGGGCGGTTTGAAACTCATTTTCAAGGTCCCTAACTGTTTTGCCACGCATCTGATTTTTTTTGTATGATATATACAAAATTAGCAGCAATCGTGCAAACTTTGATGTGTATATGGTAAGAACAACACTGAAGCTGGCTTGTATGATGAACAAATTGTGTGCACTCAGCTTGTATGTTGTTCATTCAGCTGTCAACTATAGTTATTAGACTGTTCAGTCATATGCATATTGCACATATACAGTACCATCTGTGCTTTTGTCCCTTCAGGGCCAGAGCTGACATATTAAAGTGCAAAGACTCTTACTGAGTAGTATAATGGATTCCAAACTACAGCATTTCATATCCCATGTAATTTGATCGCTATTTAGTCTGGATATCTGATCCCCATTCCTCTGCCTTTATGAAACCGTCTGTGCAAACGGGGCCAGAATCCAAAAATGATTTATGACAGATTCATGAAGAGAGGCCAAGGGGAGAGAAACAGATTAGGTAAAAATCTGGAGAGATAAAGATGAGACGTCTGTCTGCTGCTGAGGGCAGCGAGACAAGCCCTGTCTGTATCAGGCTCAGGGAAATGTGCTCAGGGCCCTGACAGACAGCATCGAACCATCTCAGAGCTGACACAGACATCATCTTCCTTTTCTTTTCCTAGGGCAAGGGGAGAACTGTGACATTGCCAATTATAGAGTCCTTAGATGGCCGTCTTGTACTGTTTCTGTGAATGTATAAAATCCTGTTGAAGGCTTTTGTCAAGTTTTCCTCTCAATAAACATGTCATCGTGTTTCCAACCAGTAAGTGACGCAGGAGAACAGTATATCATGCCTTGAAGTGTGTGCAACTGAAGCACCTGTTAGCAGCTAGAAAGAAGAGGTCTGATCCTGTCAACTGAGCACATAAGGAGTGGACAGCATGATTTATCCAGTGTGGTCCTCTGTGCTGCACAGCTGCTAATGCTGTGGAAGCAACAGGAATTGACAGTCGCAACTCACTGTTCAGGTGGCATAAAGATATGCCTGTTAAACGAGCAAAAAGCCACTGCCTGGCACTCAAAAACCCTTCTCATTCAGAGACTGTCTGTCCAAGTCATATTACCATTACATCACCTAGAACACAGGGTCGGGCGGACTTTGACGTGATCACAATGAAAGTGTTTTGCTTTTTTTCACTGTGTAAACCAGCATTTGTCTGACAAATCAACAGTAAAACCGAGCTGATTCAGCCCATTTCTCCACTTTTCAGCTTCCATCTCTTTTTCATTTCTCCCCTCCTCACAGGTATGATGACTGTCAGCCATAATGCCGGTCAGCATGAGCCCGGCTGCAGCAGAGCAGAGTGCTGGAAGGCCTGTGCGATTACCCCTGCCCCCCTGCTGTGAGCACTGCAGCGGTGGAGGGACTGAGTGGGAGAGTGGTGAGCTTTTAATACCATGCACAATAGGGCACCTCAACCCCAGACAGGCACCATATTTACACTGAGCTAAGGCTCTCCCTGAGCCTTATGACAGAGCAGGCAGAATGATCACCCTTCGCCTTGCAGCCAGGGATCCATAATTCATGAGAAGAGGTGGATGGGGTGCAAACAGGGCATGCTTACAGAGGGGTGGGGGGCGCTGCCTGAGGAGTGTGTCCTGAGCCCTGTGTGTCTAAGTAATTAAATGGGATTAGGTATGCGCTGAACCCATTTTCAGAGAGATTGGCTGGCAATGCCATTATTATTGGAAAGGATCAGAGGGGCTTATAGGCATTGAGGAGAAAGGTAACTGAAGAGAGAGGTTTGAGGAGATTTATTAAAAGAAAAAAAACTACTCTCTCAAATGTGGGTGGCAGGTTGGAAACAATCATCTTTTACGTCCCTTTTCCCTCTTTGAGGGAGAAAGAAGTGAGACAGATTCTGTCTTGTGGTTGAGCTTCCAGTGAAGGTGTGGAAGACACATAAACTCGTCAAAGAAACCAGGGCTAACTATGTCCACAGACTCTGCACCTCTGCTCTGCCCAGAACATCCGTTTCTAATTTGTGTGACAATGCCAGTGTGGATGGCACCTGATTTGCAAGAGGGTGCCCAGAGCAGAATTCATTTGAATAAGCACACATCCGAGTTATCACGGATCAGGAAGAAGAGCTCAAAGACAGACAGGATGCCATTTCTTTGCTCAGTAGCTCAACACCTCAACACACTCAGTTAACAATATGTCTTTGTTTGCACCTGGACTGTAATCCTAACAATACAGCTAACAAAAAGGTCCATACACAATCCTGTATTATAACCCAAATGTCTTATTCCTAATCTGAATGGATGGTAAATCCCAGCTAGTGTGCTCTACTGAGGAATGATTTCCTCTTGCCAGAAGAGCTGAAGCAACTTCTTGTTTGTGCCTCCCTTTTCCCTTACAGAGAGAACCTTTTGGCGACAGCAACCCTGGGAGAGATGCAGAAAGCACGTCCCCTGGGGAGAAAAGCTGCCTCAGGCTTCAGAAAGCCTATTTACAACAAGCTGTGCTTGTTACTTTCATCAAAATAGAGCACTGAGCTTTTCTCTTGCCTTGTTTTTTTTGTGCTTTTGGCAGGAGGTTGTTATTGTAAAGCACTGACTCCATTGTGCTCAGCAGTGCGGTGAAAGTCTTGCTGTCCACAGCCATAGAGAAGACAAGACATGAGAGATGGCTAGATGGAATGAAGGGAAGACACCCTTTTCCCTCAAGACACGGGACTGTTTTATAGACTTTGAAGGAGTGTCTGTGGGAGGAGTAGAGAAACCTGCTATGTCACCGAATTTTCCCAACCTTTGATCCTCAGCTGTACTCCATCAAGATCAATTAGAGGATCGGTGGTCTCTGGCGGGCACGTTTGTCATAATCTATTGGGTATGGCGCGTTCCACATACTGAAGGAGAGGACAGAAAATCAATAAACTGGATTGGGCTGCCAGACCCAGGGGGAGGTCTCCTTACCCTGGCTTGCATGGCTCAGGCTCAACTCCCCTCCATCAAGCCTCTCCTTTTACTTCTGTTTGAGCCATCAAATTGAATTTCACCAAAAGGTCTCAACAAAAAAGGAAGATATATAGCATATGGCTTTTGTATTCCACAGACTCTCCATTTGCCCTGCAGGCAAATATGCAATCACATATAGTCAATGTTCAGGAAGGGCCGCTGTTTGCTTTTGATTTTATAAAAAGCAAACACCATCTGATTTATCACTCCAGTAGACTTTACTCACTAGTAGAAGATATACCCTCACTTTCTGTTTGTCATCGTCAAGCACTGACACATACTGCATGGAATGGGTAGAATTGTGAAATACTTCAATATTGTGTTACACTTTAAATGTGTAGAAGACAAAGACATTGATCTGACAGATCTTTTAAACATGCAAGTTGTAGTTTGCTCTTATCAACCCAGAGCAGAGGCAACAGAAAGGAACTCTGGTAGGAATCAAGGTCAATGACTCCTTGACAACCGTTCCATCTGTGAGGTATTATCATTTCATTACCAGCCCATGTCAATAGCCACTGTTGTTTTCTTTTGGACTCCATTTCCATAGTAACTATTGACTCATTGTTTGTAAGGGGCCAATCATTCTTGGACAATTGTCTCAAAAGTTCCAATTAATGGTGCAATATCAGTAGAAGCTTTCAGCTATTTGAAAACTCTTTGCTTGCCTGTATGCGAGGATAAGGCTAAGGGCGACACATGCTGTCTATTGTTCCTGAGAGGTAATAATCATTGAAACAGTATGGCAATCTCCCACAAGGCAGAGATTTCCATATACATGACTGACTGCATTGCTGATCTGGTTATTGTCACTGTCACCATCAACCCCCGTGCACGCTCCCACTCTTAAATTTCACCACCTTTCCTCACTCCTTCCTTAAGTATGTAGAACAAAAGAGAAAAGAAATATTACCCAAAGGAGGTGGTCCACCTACAAAATCTATAAAGTCCTCCATCAAAATCAGCTCCCTCGCTTTATGAGGACATTAATCTGCTGCTGCAGTGCTCTGCTCTTCAAAGCACCTTGACAGTGTGATTGTGCTTTTTTTTTTCTCCTCGTGGCTGCTGTTTCTTGTGTGCTTTGTTATACAAAATCT
This sequence comes from Paratilapia polleni, assembly GCA_015106735.1. Classification (NCBI taxonomy): domain Eukaryota; kingdom Metazoa; phylum Chordata; class Actinopteri; order Cichliformes; family Cichlidae; genus Paratilapia; species Paratilapia polleni. The sequence continues at coordinate 24,437 of VUQI01051529.1, read as the reverse complement.
CAAAAGTTTATCAAACGGAGGGGAGGCTGTGAGAAACAGACTGCACCTCAGAGAGAAATAAAGGATGGAGATATAGAAAGGACAGAGATAGATGGAGAGAAAGAGAGGAGGGAGGAAAGAGCAGCACTTCTGAGTAACAGCCCTGCCAAAATAAACCCTCTACGGGAAAAACAAAACATCCTGTGAAATAAAACTCTAGCATCCCCATCCGAAAATGCTGCAACCTTCATCTATTACTCTCAAGTGTCAGATAAATGTCTGGAAGAGATGGAGAAGTTGTCCTTGCAGTTGTGCTTTCTCTGCCTAAACTCTGCATGTGCCCTCTCCCCCCCACCAATATGAAACTCACACAGCATACACGCTAACACACACACCTGTGTACTGCAGCTGGGTCAGTCAACTGAGAGCATCTAAGTAGACTGTATACCGATTTTATTGACTGTTTGTAGGCGGGGAGTGAGTGATGTCTGTCAAACTAGTGAGCAAAAAGAGACAAAGTTAAAAATCCATCATTCCTGCCGGATACTATTGTCTTCGCATTAGTCATGATAAATGCAGCTTACAGATACTCCCCATCCGCTATTACAATCAAATTCATCTCTGGCTGTGCTCACTGGCCCCAGAGAAGTCTGCCAGAGAGATTATCCACGACACACAAGGAAAGCACTGCTCTGTTCTTTAACAGCCTGTCAGTGTGGAGAGAGTTACCAGGAACATGAGCAGAGCTGAGCCAGTGGCACTGCTCTGTTTAGTAAATAAATTAAGTCAGTAAATGGGGACGGCAAGAGTGGGACCCCGCTCCTGTTAATTATGGCCTTGGCTGCAGCTCTGGGACTCCCGAGCTAACAGATAGGGTCTGGGATACTAAGGTCTCCAGGTGGGATTGTCAAACTAGGCCCTTCTGTCTGCTGTAGCGAATGCTGAATCTCAGACACAAATTATGTGCTGTCAATGGAGAGGAGGCAAATAAAATGCTTGCAGAATAATCTTCACTAAGAAGGCTCCACTCCAGTCGTTTCATTTAACAGCCTGTCCTTTTTTTAAGATTCACTTAGTAATCACAGATGAGATGTGCACATCAAACAAGACGAGCGACTTTGGTCTACACAGCTGCCTTATAAAAAGCAAACAAGCTATAAATAAAAGAGAATTTTATAGAGGGGTGTCTGTCGGGCATGTGTAGTTGAAATAGGGAGAAGCAGAAAGGAAAGGAAAGGAAAGGAACAGGGGATCTGTGAGACATCAGAGACCACAGTGCATGACATTACTTATTATGAATACAATGTGATGCTATTTAAATGTGATGGTAGGAACAGGTTGGCTCAGGGTGGGGCTGGTGTCACAGCTCGTAATGAGATCCTTTGATGTGTCAGATAAGGGGGAAGTGAATAAGGGAGAGGGCCCTCTGGGGAGGAGAGGCGAGAGGACACCCAACCACCACCACCTCCTCCAAAAGAGAGGAAAAGGGAATAAAGATGAGAAAAGTGTGGGTGGAGGCAGGAAGCAGTTACACATTACGCAGACAGGACATAAAGGGTTCTTAAAGAACTGATTGTTCACCAAGCCACACCCCTCTGAGCTACTGTACACCTATCAAAATTTCTGTTGGAGCTGAAAATGATGGATCAAGCACTCAAAATCTTTGTTAATTTTTTTCAACAGCGTGTGCTTGACAAGACTATTTAGTTATATTAATGACTGACTTAGACTCTGGAGCCAATAGCCAATTTTTCTGGGCTTATGGTATAATCAGTGATGATCCAGGCTAAGATTACCTGTTTCATCAGTTGGTCATTGTCTGCAAATGCAGCTAAATTAAAAAACCAACCAACCAACCAACACATATAAACTCAGTTGTTTTCAGATGATAGCCAGTGGTTTTGAGATTGCATTTCTCAAATGCAATCCCTCTGCTCTTTATACGATTTACTGTATCAGCATGCAACAAAAGCCTGATCAAACATGACTGGACAACCACAAAGTTTCTCCTTCTAGTTTCTGCAAAATCTCAGTTTCTGCAAATTCATATGTATATCTGTTTACAGAGATTATCTGAAAGGTTCTTTTAAGAGTGACCTGAGAGTGCATAATCTTGTCCATCCTGGATGGGTTTTAAGATGGTAGAATCCTAAATCTGTGACAGATTTGATGTGGCTGTTGAAGTTTAACTCAAAGATTTCGGACTTGGTTTTTGGTTTTCAGGTGAGTTGGTAATGTTCATCGTTCTTTCTTGCGCAATAGCATAGTTGTAAAATTTTCCTGCGTTTCGCTGCCCCTTATTATTGGACAGTAGTGTGAGTTTAGCAATTGGTCGGTTATCTTTTACTGAACAAAAAATCAGTAAAGAAACACATGCAATATCAAACACTATGCTGTGCTCTAGTAACTCAGCTGTGTGTGTTGCAAGTTGAAAACACACACACACACACACACACACACACACACACACATTTCCTGACCTTAAGAGCGTTAAACTCACTCCAGGTGTCCCAGTGGACTCAATCTGGGACACTCTGCCATTAACAGATTTCTCCACCCGCTGTCTCAGTGCAGCCTTGGCTTGCTTTATTTTTGTCAGAAATCAATCGGGCCATCACAAGCCATCATCAGCTTTACTATGTGTTTGTGTGTACCCACTGTGCACATAAAACCCATGCACTCAAACAATCACATATACAAACAAACAGAAGCCTGGAAACAACACAGGGGCCCTGCTTGATGTTTTTGATGGCAAACAAAGTGCAAAGACAGAGAGGAATAATTTGACAGAAAAAGAGAATGTGACAGTGTGTATTCGGAGGCCTTGTACTTTTGACACCTGCAAGTGAAGCAGTGTTATTGAAGCTTACTTTGAAGGCAAGGATAGAAGAATAATCAAGTCCTGTTTCTGAGTACACAGAGGAATCTCAGCACAATATGTTTTTTATGATTGCAAGCAAATTGGTTTTATTACTAATGTCACCTCACATGAACTTACGTATCAAGAGACAAAGGTGGCCTTTGATTTTTCAGAATGCACAAACACAGACCTCCTTTATCTCAAAGAAGTTTGTTGTCCCCAACTATTCTGCTGGCTTTTTTAGCTGGGGTATCTTGAGACGATCAAGGCCCCCCCCCTTTTTTTTCCTAACAATCTCACCATCAGGGCAGGTGTGGGGTTATCATAAAGCTGGATGCTCTGCAGAGTTGTAATCTACCAGCCTGCTGCTCATGAAGCTCAAATATCGTAATCAATTATCAGCTGTCTCAACAGAATCAGTGATGATCTCCACACATTGTTCGATGTGGAAAGTAAGAGCACACAAAAGAAAGGATAAAAATCTACTGAGCTGTTGCTTTGTAATGCAACAAATCAGCAAAGGAAGACTGTGAATAACATATAAGGTGAAATAACATGAAAGGACGTGAAGGGAAAGTCAAACCCCTACTTGAATGGTGTAGACAACAGTAGGTTATTTACAGTCAACGTCTGGGACAGCGAGTTGCGTTTCACCTGGAGACCCATAAGCCTGCAGAATCATCAAAGCAGCAACTGCCACAACCTGGCGTGTGTGGGCCCGTGTGTCACACCTCATTTCCCCCCCGAGTCTTCATGTCTGTTGACAAGCAAATGACTTGGGGCAAACATTCACATTTACACCACAAGAGGTTACGTGCCTTTCCTTTATTTCCCATCAGCAAAGACCTGGAAATATGGAAATCTGACTCCTGCATACTGGTAGTTAAAGTACTCCCAACACTGCTTTATTGTCATATGGCAGCTGTGTGGCAGGCATCAGTGGACCCAAATGCAGGACTCGAAGACAGAACTAAACTCAGAAACACAGCTTTATTGCTGGTAAACACAAAGGTATTAAAGTCCAGGAAAATAACTAAGTACAAAACAACTCAGAAACAGGGCCAGGAAACACAGATGCAGGGAAACACACAGCCATGAGGATGTTAACAACACAACAAGGAACAGAGGCACACTGAGGACTTAAATACACCGGGTAACGAGGGGATTGGAAACAGGAGGGTAATGAGACACAGCTGAACTAAATCTGGATAACGGCAAAGGAAGCAAAACTGAATACAATGCATGAGAGACAAGACTATCAACCTAAAACAGGAAATAACAAAACACAGAGACAGAAGCTAAACAGCAAAACGACAGAGAATAATAAACTAAATAAAAGTCCATAACTCAAAACAGCGGGTCAAATGAGCCGGGACCATGACATTTCTAAACTGTGTTGGTGATATAATTACAGTAAACATGAATAAAAACCGAAGTATTGTCTTTAATCAAATGATACCAACTGGCTTTCAAGCCAGTGCTAATATTTTGTCAAATATTGACATGAAACCCAATATTACTATATCAAATTAACAGTTAGGGTGACATTCATATACAGATAGGCCTTTGCTAAGTGGTTGGCAGTGAAGACACGTGCAGTCCCATAATTAATGATGGATGATGTGATTCGATATAATTGAATGAATTGCAAAAATTAGAATATGGTTAGTTAATGCGGAAAATGAATGTGTGCATCTAATAGCATTTCTGCTTTTTTTAAAAATAATAATAATCAATTTGTCTTTATTTTGTTGTATAGTTTTTATATTATGTCTTCATATATGTGCTTAGACATGTTGGTGCTTTAAATACAGGCCTACAGTTGATGTACATTATATACATAATATACATACTATATACACAAAAAAAATAGATACAAGGTGTCCAAAGGTGTTTTTTTTCTTAACTTAGTTTTTTTTGCTCCTTTAGGCACAGTGTTTGTTACCGCATTTAGACTTTATAGTTAGCAAACCTATATCTGACATGCAGACATGACAGTGGAGTAATAATCTTCAGTACAAAATTTCAAGAAAACATATTTTCCAAAAACATACTCCTTTTGCTTGATATTTAGTTGGCATAAAAAACGAGCAGGGGGGTGTCTAGAAGGGGGCCACGGGGTGGCACCAGCCCCCTCTGAAATATGATTTTAATTGCCTATTATTTTGTTGATAAACTGCATTATTATAGATGAAGCTACTGAGCAATATATAAGTATTTAAAGTTATGAACAGCCACAACATTAAAAAGATTTACACATCAATAAATAATAATTATGATCCAATAATATCATATGTATGACTGTGAAAAGTGTTGTTCCACATGAGTACCTTTACTTTAGGTACTTTGAATATATTTGAATATACAACCTGTGCACTATTAAGCTACTAAGTAGGACTATAACTTTTAGTTAAGTAAAAAGTCTAAATACTTTTTTCCACTGTGCAAAACAATTATCCAACACAAGATTATGTTTAAATTCTTGCACAGCATCACTTTTCATGTAATAAATCTGTAATAAGTCAAGGGGCTGCACATGAGCCAGATTTCTACACCTCTATTCTGTTTAAATATTCTGATTTCCTGTGGTCGCCCCTGCTGTGTTCTTGGTCCCCCAGGAGCCAGCCCATTTAAAATAAATCATGGAAACAGAGCACAGAAATCTTGCCTGTATCACCTCAAAAATATGCCTATTAGCATCTCAAAAGCCTCAGTTTTGAGGCTTTTGAACAAAGTTGTTTTTTGTTTTTGTTTTTTTAAAAAAAGGTAACTCCACCAAGATGTTTCTGATATGCCAAAAGCGTTGTTTTTACAGGTACAAGACTGCGATGCCCAGCCAAAGTGTTCTCATGTTTTATCACTGGGCTGCAAAAACCACAGAAAACTGCAACAGAAGTCACCGGGTCATGGCAGGGGGCCTCTGCTTACAAGGTTGTTTTAGTACAAGTTTCACTTCCGGCCCTTCATCTTGACAGCAAGGCAAGGTCTCTAAATCTTTCCCTCAATAAAAACTCTCCTCTCAGGCCCAGGTTTTCACCCTGCCTGCCCTGACATCCCCCGCATGCTGCAGCTGTGACCTCAGAGCTCTTTCTGCACCACAGTGGGAGGAGGTTACACAGTGGAGAGCATGGCATGTAGGGTTGGTCTCTGTAAAGCAGGCTATTTTTGTTCGTACACTCTTGATACTCCTCTGATGTTGCTGAGACTATTAGGTTTAAATTAATGGACTTAAAGAAAAAGTGGTTAGCACTGCTAAATTTGTACAATGTACAGCATATTTTAACGGCTGAGAGAATATTGGACGCACATTCATCAGGTGAAACCAACCTCAAAGTGATGCTCATGTTTCTTTGTGTCTACTAAATGGGCTACCCTTCTAGAATGTTTTTCCAATGGTATAATTTTAAAACATTAATTCTACACTCTGCATATAAGTCCTTATATCTAAAAGAGTCAAATCCAAATTACACCACTAATAGTATCCATCTGTTTTCTATTTAATCTAAAACCTATTGCAGATCTGGTAAACGCTTTACACCATGTTTTTAGCAAATGCAGCTGTTATGATACTTGAACATCTTTAGCAACCCACCACAGCTGACTGACAACTTATTACGTTACCAGTTTTCTGAAGGGATGGTTCACACATATATTTACAGAAACCTCAATAATCTAATTAAAGTGCAAACAGCAGAAACCTGCCTGCTCGTGTTTTCACGAGTGTCCCTTGAGTTGATGACCTCTGCTACTAGATTTACTGTGGTGAGGTGAAAACAAGCTCCTTCAATTTCCACTGATCACCAGAGGGCACAACATGCTCCTCTCTGCTGGATGGGGTCATAACCCATGAATTTTAAAGGTTCTTACATAAAAGATCACAGAAAGAAATTTGGTAATTTATCAAAAGAAAAGGTTTTGCATAGAGAACAAAGGACTCTGTAAATCATTACTAATCTGACACCAAAAAGAAAATTAAATCGGTAGGAGAATCAATTTTTTCGGATCGATCAGTGTAAAGGACAGCTGATTTGGCCCCAGAGAGCTGTGGAATTCCAGAGGCCATACAGAGAGACACAGATCTGTTTCCACTTTATAGCCACAGCTGTCAGAGCTCATTTCTATCAAGGTGGATGACCATTTCTGAAGGTAGCTCAGCTGGGTTTAACTAAAGCAAAACCTTAGAGGGAAGAGTAATATGAACAGAAACCAGTCTGATGGAATCTGACTGGATAGAGAGAAGATTAAGGCAAAATTCCCCTCAGTCTTTCTTTGCCTGTCTGTCTCCCTCCATCTCCAGTTCCACTCTTGGAAGTGGATGGATCTCCAACCTGCAGATGTGCAACAGATGGCTTCAAGTTCAGTGATGGATCATTTCCAGATCTTTAAGGTCACAGACAAGTGCTTTACCAACAGCGTGGAAATATTTATGACCTTGAACAATCACCTTATGGTTTTAAAACTATTTAGAACGACTGGTATGAAAATTTGGCCACACAAAGGCCAGTATGATTTCTTCCATCAAACAAGAATCTATCTATCCAGCCATCTACACTATATGGACAAAAGTATTGGGCCACACCTCTTAATCTCTGAATTCAGGTGTTTTCAGTCTCATTGCCACAGGTATATAAAATCAAGCACCTAGCCATGTAGTCTGCCTTTACAAACACTTGTGAAAGAATGGGTTGTTCCAAAGAGCTCACTGAATTCGCGTGTGGTACTGGAATAGAATGCCACCGGTTACATTTGGTGAAATTTCTTCCGGCCTAGATAATCCACCATCAACTGTAAGGGGTATGCAAAGTTGCAAAGTAGAAGCATGGCCGGGTTGCTGTGGTTCCGACTGTCACAGAGTGGGGTCGCCAAGTGCTGAGGTGCAAAGTGCACAGAAGCCGTCAACGCTCCGCTGACTTAGTAACCAAACCTCCTCTGGCATTAACATCAGCATAAAAACGTGTGCCTGGAACTTCATGGCATGGGTTTTCTATGGCTGAGCACCTCCTGTAGGTGTAATGTGTAGGTGGCCCAATAATTTTGTCCATATGTTACAGTTTGCATTTAAGATTTTACTCTGTTGTTTGCTTCATGCTGTATGGACGACAGTTTCAGTCTGTTGCTCCATCCATCTGTCATTCACTTTGAATCAGACTAAAGTATCTCAATAGTTATTTGAGGACCTGCTATCAAGTTATGGACAGATATTCACTCTCGAGGATGAGTTATATGACTTTGGTGTTTCCCAGCATTTTCTTCTTGCACCACAATTAGGTCATCAAGAGTGCCAGAACAAAAACGCATCCATTCATTTTTCTGTCCAAATACTAGTAAAAGCAACCAAAAAAATTCCATTGGCTTCAGCTGTGCATCACTATTTGAACATTGTATTCATTATAACTTGATCTACTGAGTGATATGGTGACATTATACTTGCTGATGTTAGGATTTAGCACCACGGCCTAATAGCACACAGAGCTGCATGCACGGCTGTATACTCTTAGCTATGTTTTGTTTTGGGGTTTTTTGTAGCCTTTTATAGCCAATATCTGAGCCAACATGTGCCATTGTGAGCCATTAATATGAACCATTGAAGGCAGAAAATGTAATAGTTTCTGCACTTAGTAGTTGCATTAATGTTTTGCATTTAGAGTAATGAAACTAAAGCTACTTTTGACTGCTCCCCCATTCACAAGGGGTTGCCACAGCAGGTAGCTCCACATGTTTGATTTGGCAGATTTTTACACCAGATGCCCTTCCTGACGCAACCCCAGAGGGATTTGTGTCTTCTCCCAGAATCGAATCGAGGAACTTTCGCTTGTTAGGCAAATGTGTAAACCACACTATGGAGCCACTAGAGTAATAAAACTACAATGACAAAAATTAATTAGCAAGGAAGTGCATAACCTAAACATAAAGGTCCAGCATTTAAAATTTAAGGTTATAATACAGCAATTGAAATGTATTGTTAATAATCTTCTGCTTCAGCGTTAACCACAGGATATGTATGTTTGTCCCCACATACACAATTCACTCAGTGCCACCCTCTCTGTGCATGTGTCATGAAAAATATAGTTGTAAATTCCACAAATGTTTCACCTTGTTAGAGGTTTACAATTATAGCAAAGACCCCTGAGGCAAACCTAATCTCAAAGTGAAGGGAAATCTTCTATCATATCAAGTGAAATTACTGTGAGCTTTTCTCAGCCTATTCCGATAAGATACCGATCAGCCAAATAGATTGGCTTTTCCATTATCTGCCGGGAGATCTTGGAAGGCATTGGGTAGATAATTTGCTAATGTTTCCTGTGACCTCCCCAGATTCAAATTATGTCTTTGGGTACATGTCAACTCAATCCTTCTGTTTACCAGGGAGCAAGCACTCAAAGAGCCATTAATATTCACTGCAACATAACTGTCTTTTCACATATTTTTCTGCAGCATTTACAGATTCAAAGAAGGGTAGACTCCATGCTACTTGAAGGATATGGATAGAGCTGGCTGAGTGCTTTACAGACCTTGTGGGTGGTTAAAAAAGAAATGACAAAGCCAGAGAAAAAAGGAAGAATAAGAAGAGTATAGAAGATGGGGACTGGGGAATAATAATATAATTTAGAAAGTGAAAAATCACCTTTAGCTGCCTCAGATGTTCCAGAAAGGCTAGACTATTCAAGTCCAACCCATATTTCAATGAACAACAGAAGCCTACTTTCATATTCCTACATTTTGAAGGAAGGGTCAATTGTTCTAGGTCTAATTAACAAAATGTAATGAGCTGCTTTGATGTTGGAATTTACTGAAATGAACACGGGAAAATAATTTTAATAGCAGAGGTACATTGTCAGTTTTCATTAAATACTTGCTTAATTCCATGCCTGTGTATTTATCATAAATACACAGCAGCACTCCACAAAAAAAGAAAAGAGGCTAACTGCTTAAATCTAGCGCAACAATTCTATTTAATTAAAATTTGCAAACATGTACATATAAAAGCTGGGTAGATTTGTTTTGTCATGTTCAATTGGTGTGCTCCCCCACCTCAGTATCAAAATGATATGAAAAGACTGCAAAGGATTAAATTAAACTAGCGCTCAGCATGCAGCCAGTAAAATTTACGCCATATGAGCATTTTGTATCAGATCAGTAGTCTGTGTCATGAGAACAATATGACCTGCTATTTTTGCAAGTTTAAAATAGTGTTGTAGCAGCTCAGCACTACTGAGAGTGAAGTCCTGCCCCTGGAAGACGATGTTTTCTGCTCATGTAATGATACATGGTAAACCTATAAACAAATCAAACGTAGTAGATGTTAAAGTCTAATCTCTCAAAGAGAACTTAAGTTTCCTTTTGACCCTAGTAAGAAAAAGAAAAGCAAGTATAGCGAGCGAATAAAGTGCTGAATTGTTACAAATGTGCACCTAAAATCTGAAAAACTGGCCTGACGCTGACTTAATGACAGCTCAATTTCAGCCGGACTGTGTTGTACACAGCAAGCAAAAGGAACACTAACCAAAAAGAAATGAGGGCAACTGCCATTTCATCTTGCAATCATATTTTAAAACCTTGCTCAAATTTTCATTTATCCCAGCACCACCCCCTCCTTCTGGAGTTATTAAATCAGCTGGAAGCAGTGCAGCTCTGTCACACACAGTATTAGAACGCCACCCCCCCTCCTATTACCAGGTGCAGCCCTGTGATTTAAAGCTTTGATTCTGTTCAAATGACAACAAAGGTGAGCCCAGAGCTGACGCTCCTAATTCATCATTCTCTGCTTGATAAGAGCGGGATTAATGCTTTTAATGCGACGGTCGCAGGCAATCATCCATTTTAAAGCTGGCTCCCTGGAGGATGCAGCTAAAAAGGGAAAACACCTGAAACACAGGGTATGAAGAAGGCACATCACAGGGATAAACTGAGCTTTATAAGGCCTCTTTATAGATCTTGATAGATCCAGAACCGGCCTGTGGTCTTGGCCTGCATCCCAGGAGCAGATGGCTGCAAGACCCGAGGTAAAGTTTGACCTAAATGCTGAAATCCAAAATTCAGAAAGCACCAGAATTGCCCTCCTCAAAATCAAACCTCCCCATATCCCTTCCCCTGCCAGGACCACCGCAGGGGCTGAGGCTTTGAGAGAGAGTGCTTTGACCATTATGGATCTGTGTGCAAAATACCACCATATTTAGGACATGTTTTCCTGCGTTAATAAGTCATTATGTATTCACTCCATGCTTAATTTAACTTCTGCTGACTTCTCCACCCTTTGTCTAGGACCCCTAACTTGGGCAAATTCATGGGAGATGGAATGAAAATGATCCATGTGTCTGGGCAGAGTGAGCTTTCTCTCTCTAGCTGTGATCTCCACTTTAATATGCTCTGAATGGTGTCCAAAACAAACCACTCATGATCAGAAGGTTGATATTGACAGAAAATGACTATATGTAGTTGTCTTTCACCAGAAGTTCCTTTTCCACTCTTGGTTAACCATGTGCAAACCAAAGTGCACTCTGTAAAGTCTGGCAAATTCTGCCTCTACCAATAAAATCAAGTCATAATACCCAGGGTAGATGCCTCTAAGGAACACAATAAAGTATGTTATCATCCTCTAAGGATGTCCCCTCCCCCTCCTCAGTTGCTGTATTTAACTTTGAACCTAAATAATGAGAAATGAGTGTCAATCAAATACATTTTTATTTTCTTTTTTTTCCAATGTTGCTGTCTTTTTATGCTACATTCAGTGCTAAGTGTAAATATTGGAATGCTTTGTTTTTGGTTTATTTATTTTATTAAAAAAAACTATTTTCATTGACTGATTTTCAGTCCAGTTCTTGTGTAATTTGGCATACCTCAGCTTTTTCTCCCTGTTTCCCATCCTTAAGAATGGCTTCTTCACAGCCGCCCTTCCACTGAGACCATTTCTGGATAGGATCTCTGGATATCACCTGAAGGGCCAGGTGCATCTCTCCTGTGTCAGGTCTTTGCTGGATTTTTTTTCCTATTTCTTAAGGACCTGACTTTCACATACTGTTGATCTGCTGTAGATAGCTTTTTAGGCATGCTACTTCTTCTTTTGTCCTCCACTTGTCCAGTTTCCTCACATTTTTTTTTAAGGATGCACTGCACACCATGCTCAGATAGGCCAAGTTTTTTGGCTCATAGTTCTTTGAGAATCAGCTCTTTGGTGCAAAAATACTATTTTATGCATGTCAAACTGTGTTATCTTTGGCATATTTCATAGATTCAACTAAAGAAATGGTTACAAATTATGTGTTTTTGCAACAGGCCTCTAGTAACAAAGTGCCTAAAAATAAAATTTATAATTGTTTCTTTGCTATTGCTCAAGACCACTTAAAAAAATTACTCTGGCTTTTAAAAAGTTTGTTTTTAAAAGTTTATTTTATTTTTAAAAAATAAATTAGAACAAAAAACAAAACAAAACAAAACAACCAAAGCAAAACATTGGCTTTACAGTATTACAGTTATGCAGGGTCATTTCAGCAGGGATGTGTCTGATGGCTGTAACGTTTGTTTAGGTTTCAGTAAAATTTTCAGAGGAGGACCCACAGCTGATGTGCCCCAGGTGTTGGCTGACACTAGAGCTCAGAGCCTTGACACTATGTGTAAGTCAGTCATCCATTTTAATTCCATGCTGTATCACACTGTACACTTTGTTGAGCACACTGACATGTTTCAAGATGCAAGCAGTGGCATTTAGGGTTTGCCAGATGAAGGAAAATAAGAAGAGTCAGGCGATGAGGATGAGTCACGGACTTTGCACAGTTTTGTGTGTAATTGGCCTGTGAGGAAAAAGTGACCTTAGATAAATGTGTAAGTTAACGTTCATTTTTACTAAGGTCCTCTCAGCCCAGGGGAAACAGACAGTCTGCACCCCTGTGTGTGATTTGATCAAAATGTAGGACTATAGCCTTTGATCCCTTTAGCTACAGCATCTCCTATAAATTTATAATGTACCTAACAAAACCCAACATTTGAAAGCCAGAGGAGTGTTGGTGTGTATTAAATCTAGAAACAACCTACATAGTGACTATCCTCCTAATCGCGGCTTGAGGACAAAGTGTGGTGCTGCAGGCCAAAGCTCTATGAGCTGTGATGTTTCATTATTATCCCCCTTTAGCTACAACGACAACACAGTAGGCTGCTTTAATTACTCTCCATCAGTAGGGGAGTCAAAGCCACTTCAGAGACACACTCTAATCCCCCTCCCTTCTTTTTCTCTGCAGGGCACACATTGTCTCCTAAATATCATTTCCCTGAGCTCTATGCACACTATTGGATTAAAATGTGGAAGTTTTGCTGAAGGGGTGAGGAGGTGGGAATGGGGGGCTGGCATTTGGGTATTTGAGCTCAGCCTGAGGACCAAGCTGTCTCTGGTAACAGCATTTTAGTTGCATCTGCTCCACAGCCCACAGAAGAGACGCAGACTTACATCACAGCTCTTCAGTTAGCCCCACAGACACATATTATTGTTCTTTGTGCACAAATAATCATTATAAGTAAGCTCTTTGCATTTTAAAGCCTGTGTTCATACAGTTGGTTGAATGTTGTCGGGTCTGAGCAACAACATTCACTGTACTTCTCCCAGTGTGCTTGTTCAAGTCATATCCATTTACATACACAATTCCACATCCACCCCATTTCATGGAATTTTTGCATATTTGGCACACCTGAATGAAAAAGCTTGAAACACAATAACTGTATGACTAGGAAGACATGAGACTTTACTTTAAAAGTAACATCGTCCTGAAAGTGTATGAGCTGTTGCCGGCAACTTGGTGGATGTTACGGGGTTAATGTGCCTTTGTTTGCTGTAAGAAAAGCTGAGAACTACTTGGAGTATGGCAGATGTACTTCAAGTATAAATGCCAAATAGAGTGTTTAATGTCAATATCCATAAAATAGAGTTTTACAGTCAGACAGTGCAGTTAGGTTAGTACTCATTTCCAACATGTGCAGTGTTTAAATCTGTACTTTATACCTCAATCTTTGTTAAACCTTGTGTGATACTAGGAACATACTGCAGCTTCAATTCTGTATTATATGGGCCAGTGAATATTCAGTGATGTGGCTCTAGACTTTTGTGTGTAAAGCACTACATACAGTAAACAGTAGTTATATGCATATATGCTCAACAGCCAATTTATACCTTGATAGTACCAGGTTGGACCCCCTTTTGCCTTCAGAACTGCCTTAATTATTTGTGGCATAGATTCAACAAGGTGGTGGAAAC
>VUQI01051529.1:0-10339 GCA_015106735.1 Paratilapia polleni | reverse complement strand
AGTGATGTGGCTCTAGACTTTTGTGTGTAAAGCACTACATACAGTAAACAGTAGTTATATGCATATATGCTCAACAGCCAATTTATACCTTGATAGTACCAGGTTGGACCCCCTTTTGCCTTCAGAACTGCCTTAATTATTTGTGGCATAGATTCAACAAGGTGGTGGAAACAACAGAGATTTTGGTCCACACTGACATGATAGCATCACACAGTTGCTGCAGATTTGTCTCCTGCACATCCATGATGAGATTCTCCCATTCCACCACATCCCAAATGTGCTCTATTGGATTGAAATCTAGTGACTGTGGGGGCTTAATGTTTCTTGTCATGTTCAAGAAACCAGTTTGAGATGATTTGAGTTTTGTGACACAGTCATAAAGAGGTGGATGTGGTCAGCAGCAGTACTCAGGTAGGCTGTGGCATTTAAATAATGCTCAGTTGGTACTAAGGGGCCCAAAGTGTGCCAAGAAAATATCCCCTGCACCATTACACCAGCAGCGGCCTGAAGTCTGTCCTGTTGCTGCCATTACATTTAAGAGCAGTTGAACAGGTGGACCTAATAAAGTAAAGAAGATAAAGGAAAATGCTGATCTCTTTACTAATATACGTTTGGATTCACTTATTGCTTTAGAGGGCAGGGTCAATTCAATGATCCTGTGACCAACTGTTTCTATACTGATGGGACTTGTCTCTTCCATCATTACAGCCCCTCCATCCATAGGGAAGTAGGGGAAGCTGACTGGTATGAAACTGACAAGTATGCTATGGCCTGCACAGCCACCAAATGTCAGCCAAACTGAAAACCTGTAAGAGATTTTAAAACAAGACATTATCCACCTCAGTTACACCAAATGAGGGAATATCTATTGGAAGAATGGTTTTCCATTCCATCAGTAGAGTTTCAGAGACTTTGAAAATCAGTGCTACTGTTCTGGTGGTATGTGGTGGTCCAGCCACTAACAATGATTCCTTTATGTTGTTTTTTTTTCCTTTCTGTATCTATATACAGTATATCTACATGCATGATGCAGCAGTGCTTTATGATAAAATGTTGTGCAACTTTTGAAAAGCTCCACCTATGATTTGCTCCAGACCTCATCGCTTCCACTACGTCTTATTGTACTGAATGCTAATCCACAGATTTGCAGAATTTATCTCATACTTATTCACACATAGAGATAGATTTGTATTGTTTGTTTCACACTATTTAGAACATGCAGAGCAGAGAAATGAACTGAAAAACTAAATTATGAAAGCTGCATCGTGGAATTTGAAAATTATGTGAATTGTGTGCTGACCTTTGCCTCTGCCTTTCTCTGAGGTAGACAGATAGAGTTTAAAATAACAGACTTTTTCCAGTTTGAAAGCACAGGTGTAAATAATAAAAGTAACAATGGGTAAATTCTGCCTGTATTGGTTTCAGGGTACTGGCAATGTGTATACTATCATAGCTTACAAGGAAACTTGTCATTGTAAATGTTATCGGTACTTTACTGTCATACCCTGTTACAGTTCTTTTCCTTCTGTGACAAGGCAAAATATCTGCTGTGGAAACTTAATGAAAAATATACTTACATGGAAAGAAAAAAATATGAATCAAAAACAAAGTCACATGTAGAACCATTTTCCACACAGTAACTGGTACCTGAGTGTAAGAGATAATTGTCTTGTTAAGAAAAAGGTGACTGTTCTATGGTAACTCCAGAGATAGTGTACCCCATGATACTGCTACAGTTACTGATGAAGCCATCAGTGCTAAAACCGTATGTACTCATGCCATTGTGAGGCATTTTGGAAAAGAAAAAATGTTTTCTATGTGAAATGCCTTACAGGGAGTGTCTCTCCACAGACGATAGGGATGTGAGTATTCACTAAACCAGTTCAGAGGGGACGGCTCGTATTGTCTCCTTTTATTGCCCATGATAAAGCAGTATTAGAATTCCCACTTCCTGCTCCTGTATGCATGCCAAGACTCTTTGTTAGACTGAATGCAGAGCCTATTCATCTCAGAGTGCACATCAGAACGCAGTTCTAACACAGTCACAAGTTTTGACTGATGTCGGTGAGGTGCGCGGTGGCTTGTGTAAGCAGGAGCCAGAGCTGGTATACAGGCCCCCTCACCTTCTCCTCATGGGTCTGCTGACCTCTGCGTGGCCTCACTCCAATGCTAACACTGCTTTTACAGACTCAGAAGATCCAACAATAACAGCCGGGCTGTTTAATACCAAACCCAGGTTAACCTCCTGGCCCCACTTGGCCCCTGCCTTCTGTGGTTAAAGGAGGATTGGGGTTGATGTTTCTTGGAGCTATTTTTCAAAGCTAATGATCTGGAATAATATTGCTATTACTAGTCGTGTGAAGTATCAGCAAATTCATTTTTGCATGGCAGTGTTGATTGTCATATACAAACAAAGAAATTACAGCTGCCCCAATTCCTCATCATATACTCTGCGCTGTTGTGCATTGTATTCTACTGTGTTTGGTTGCATAAATATGATTGTACGACAGTAAGGTAGCAGATGTTGCGAGCACCAACAATACAGAATGGGTTAGGAGCTGTCATTACATGGGAACTAGGTCACCATTCAAGCACACTCGGTTGCATTGACTGTTTCGAGTGACTATTGATTTTCTGACTAAAGCAATGACTTCATTAATATCACCATTAGTCTGCCATCTGACACAAATGGGTAGCTTTGCTGCTGGGCCAGACAATAATTCAAGTGGATATGAATCAGAGATTGTATGAATTAAACATACAGTACATTTCACAGCAAATTTGCATTACCCATTGTAAAATTGCAAATAGAGCTCTTTCACTCAACTGTGTTCAAACAAAATCACCACCAAAAAAAAAAAAAGGGTAGCAACATTACTCCTGCCTTAGCGTGCACAAACATAAACAGACATTATCAGTAAATTCCCCTTTCATCGTTCAATTTAAACTTAATCTGTGAAAGATGAGAGAAAAATCAACAGATCGCTTTTCAGCAGGTTTTCAAAACAAAAACAACAATGAAAGAAGGATTATTTTCTCTTTAATCCGGGGGCAACAGTTTAGCTAAAACAAAAGCCAGACCATGGGAACGCATAGAGGAATGAGAAGGCTTGCTCTGCCCACCAAACCCAGATCTCCAGCAAACCACAAAAGAAGAACAATGACTGTGTGTGTGTGTGTGTGTGTGTGTGTGAGTGGAAGAGAGAAAAGGAAGCGGGATTTGAGATCTATATTGAAACTGCAAATAGCTTTTAAAGATTAGTGATGGGCACAAGGAGGTGACAGCAATGGGATGTGTGAAAAGTGGATTGCCCCTCCCTACTGTGACTATTTTGATAGCAGTAGGGTTGACAAGCATCGACTTGATTGTGAGAAGGCAATGTGCGCTGAAAAGCCTTGACAAGTTTCTTTGAGGCATGTACAGATCTTTTGGTGACTGAAAGGAACACAAATCAGGATTATGTATTACATAGCCATATTCAAACAGCTGGCATTAAGAGCTCTGAAGAGTCTGTTGTTCAAGGATGCACCTCCCTCTCTTTCGCTCTCTCACTGTGCACTGTAATTACCCAGATCTGCGCTTTTAGAAAACGATTTTTTTTATTTTTTTATAAAGGCATGCAATCATGGCCTGAATACTCACAGTACAACCTACTGTAAATGTTTCCAAGACTACTTAATAAGCAAATCGTTTAAATTTGCCAAAAATTGAACTTTGTGGTTTTAATTTAACGCGTCTAATTGTCTATCACAGCACATTCAGCTTTTATGTTGTGAGAGCATGTGAGTACACAGTGTACCCTGTACTTATTTAAACCGATCACCATGGTCATCGCAGGCTGTGTAGTTGCTCTGTTGTCAGAGATGTGTCTCACTCTGCAGCATTTGTCAGGATTAGACAGGAGTAATCCCTAACCAAACTCCAGAGGATGTAATTTGGAGATATGTGCTGGAACTGAAACTGTGTCGGCTTACTCCCACAAACCCCCATCTTCTACCCCATCTGAGCCATCTAACTCCTTTCTGCCAGCCCTCAGACATGTCCAATATTTTGAAATGATAGAAAACATAAAATGCAGACACAAAAAAGCTGAGAAAAGTAGAGAAGTGCCCTTCAACTCACTTTCTCACTCCAATTCTGAACAAACCCTCCTCCAGGCAGGTGAGGTGCTCATGATGTCAGGCCCCATCGCTGATATCCGTTCTAATATCCCTCAACACTTGGCTGTCACATCACCACCCACCATTAAGTCATCGCATGTGTCCAACACTGGGGCAGGTCTGTGTGCTCTGGCCCACTCCCAACCCAATGCCTTTATCATACCCCAACCTCTCTGTGACAGACAGGACTGATCTCCCCTGCAGCAACCCTCCACCCTGCCAGTAAAAGGACAGCAGTGGAAAAAGCCCCCTAGGGCCCACTGAGGATGGACTCATGAATCAAACATGCGCCCAAAGCTTCCTTCTTATCACCGAGGTCAGCCCAGGCATTAATACGCCATGGCTCGGGGGAGCTACCTACTGTGACCTCCCCCAGTTTCCCTGAACAGAAGGGCACAGTCCTCAGGAGCCGGTCCAGTGAGAGAGGGCCTCCCTCCAACACAGTCACTTCACATTAAGTCCACACACTGAGAGAGGGGGCGACAGAGAAAGACAGAAATGAGAGAGAACAAAAAGAGGTGCAGAAATGAAGCATGAAAAAGCAAATGGACAAAGAAGGAGAGAAAAAGAAAAACAATATTCCTTGGTGCAATGTTGGGCAGGGAATAAAACGTGGGTAAAATCGACTGTGTATACAGACCCTTTCAAACACCACCAATCTTCATTGGCCAGACTGGGTGTGATATATGTGACTGTCTGCCAGCGTAAATTAGGCAGTCCAGCCCGCTGTGTGGTAAAGCATGACGGGGCCGGACAGTGCACTAACTCAGGCGGCCTGGTGCCATGCGCACCAGCTTCTCTCTACTTTGCCGTGCCATAAATCACCAGCTGGGGGAAATGAATCGCTGTCCGTCCGAGCTGGATGCACCAGCTGGCACCGCCATCACCTGACCAGCAGGAGCCCATGCCGACACTGGAGCGGCTGAAATCAAGAAAAATGAGGCATGG
Source organism: Paratilapia polleni (assembly GCA_015106735.1). Classification (NCBI taxonomy): domain Eukaryota; kingdom Metazoa; phylum Chordata; class Actinopteri; order Cichliformes; family Cichlidae; genus Paratilapia; species Paratilapia polleni. Next base: position 5,230 of record VUQI01051529.1, on the reverse strand, counting down.
AGGCAGACGGAGCCATACCCCTGCGCTCTCTCATTAGTCTCCTCTGGGCTTCCTCCACACTGAGCTCGTCTGAAGTGAAAGGGCACACAAAATATATTTCAGAGTGTCACCTGAGGGGAGGGAAAAAAAAAAAAGAGGAAGAAATGATCACCCCTGGTCTCCTCACAAATCTATGTAGAACTGAACTGGCAGACAGCATTAGTGTTTCTGAACCCAGAGCTCTGAGAGACAGCAGGAGGGACTGCAGCTCGGGGAAAAGCAGAGGCAGCGTGTGGGGGACAGCTTTGTGTTCACTCTTATTTAATGGAGTTATTTTACTGAAAGTAATGACTCAACCCTATTGGGGATTCCACTCTGCATTCAGATGTAGTTAACGGAAAAACATGTTGATGAATAGATTTTCACTTTTCAATATTGCTGAGTTGCTAGTGGAGAGCCCACTTATATGCTGACCGCTGCGATTATGAGAAGCTGTGTGGGCGTCAGAACTGAGGCACTCATCAGGAAAATGGGTTGAAATTACATCAATACAGCCACATAGAGCATTGGAGAGATCTAAAATAATATATACTTGATCCTCTACTATGGGCATAGGGTTGCTGTTTACCTCTGATGTCCAGAATTCTGGATTCAAAACATTTTTGCAGTAATCTCTGCCTCATTTTGAGAAAGCAACAACTTTGCAATGAAAGTCACAGATGGATACAGTTTCATTATGAAAACAGGGCAGTGTAAATGAACAGATGCTGACTAGATTGACATTAAATTTGAGCCTAGTGATACAACACTGGGTTGCTTCATATGATTGGCAAGGCCAATTTCCTGTGAACCCCCACAGCAGTTTTAGGCTAAATTTCATTGGTCTTGCTGTAGTCCTGTGGAGGAGCAAGTCAATCACTGTCTCAGACATAGAGGATTAGCTCCTCTTTCCTGCTCAGATGAATTTGCCCGTCATGCTGTGGTGATGAATGGCAGGAAGGCTGAGGAAATGTACTGTGGCCTCATTGGAGGTAGCAAGGTGAAGTCTGGCCTGGCAGCCTGCCCCAGGCTCAACATCCCCCCCCCCCAAGACGTCCAGGTGCACGCTCACATATCCACAGCCAGCTCATCAGTCGGCTGGTCAGTCAGTAATAAACCACAGAATCAGTTTGACATCTGTTTTGACAAGGAAGTTGATTCCACCAGCCTGTCCCAGGGTCCCTGAATACAGCAGATAGTGTCCACTGTGTCTCCTTTATTCATATGAAAAGGGTATGTTTAAAGGTCAGCATAGTTTAAACTGCCTGGGCCTGCCTGCTGCTTAAAAGCAATACATTTGATCTTACATTGGGTAAAAACTTATTATGTTAAGCTCAGCTCAACTCAGTTTTTATGATAATATAATTACAAGCAAGTAAGCGTGGTTTTATTACGCGCTGGTGACAGGATATCAGTTCCCTTTCATCAAAACATTCCCATCATGCTTCTGTGGATGTGGCTCAGTGGCAACAAAAACAACTGCTCTCCATTTCCTGTCCTCTTCTCTGCAGCTGTTACTGTCACCACCTTCCACCCCCAGCCCTACCCTCACCACACCTCCTCCATTTCAGCTGTAATCATGTAGCCATGCAAATGTTGTGCACTGAGAGGTTCATGTTGCCCTCTCTGGGACATCATTCCCAGCTGCCTGAGCCCTTGAGCTGACCACCCAGGGGAGGGAGAAAAGGAAGTCATTACTGCTATCACAGTCAGGCACAGTCCCTACACTGCCAGACAGCCCCTCCAACTCATAAAGTCCTTGACGACTTCACTAAAACATCCAATTTCAGTTGGACCCCATTTATAATGACAAATAGAAATCAATCACTCTAACCACTGCACACTCCTCCTGAATCTGCCTGCTTATTTGACCGCCCAAAATGGCACAGGAAAAAAAAAGGAATTTTTTTCCCCCTAACGCTGGTATCCTATCCACATCTCCGGGATATTCATAATTCATCATCTTCGATTCCTGACATCTGCCACTGATTGTGCCGACGGGTTGGCTGGAATTAGCCACTCCTGGGAGCAGCGTTAATGTGCTGGTAGGCCAGCACATGCACTGCGGCTCGGGAGGGGTTGCGGGTTGGGTGGAGGATTGAGGCCGAAGCGGCAGGAGCCTTTCACACTCCTAATGTGTAATTAGGAGCCATTTTGGAGCGCTGCCTTTCTCCACTAAAATTAGCTGCCTTTTATTAATCAGGCAGACCAGTTCAATGGCACGATGGGTCTCCCTATAATCTAACACAAAATGTTGTTCTTAATTACTGAGGGGGAGAGACAGCACAGAGAGGGGCTGCAGCTCCTGCATGATCCCCTAGGGTTCAATTTCTTAGCTGCAGAACACATGCAAATTGGACTTTTACTGCAGCATAACAGTCCACATGCTGTGCCAAAAATAATAGTCAATATATTATCAATTATTCTTCCAATTTAAGCATAACAGCCTGCATTTGGCATGCTTTACATAATGCGAATGTACCCTATAACAAGCATACAAAGACCAAAACTCTCAGAGCTGCACAGTCCATGAAATAATTTGCATTTGCTGAATGTCAACTCCACTTGAATGAGAGATCATACGTTATTATGTGATTACAAGCACTGGTCCTCCTTTGGAGAGTTAAGTGCTGTGACCCTGACCACGCTCATCAGTGCTGATGCCCTCATGACTACAGATGAGGACTAAATACTTCACTGTTCATCCTCAATGGTAGCGACTTTTTTTACTTTTCATTACACATTTAATGGAAGAGATCACAAGTACATGAGTCTATCTTGTGACAGGATGACATCAGCTGCAAGAATACTGAGTATCTGTACCACACCCATCTTTGAAAATAATATATGTTTAAACACCATATAAAGATACTACATATGGGGAATAAACACTTTACAATTTCAAAATAGATATGGACAGGGCCGTAAAGTAGAGGGGCCCGCTTCTGGGGCACTTTAGTCAGTACTCCTCATTTTGATCTCACATACAAGTGTCAAATTCTGTGACTGTATCTTGATAAAAGTTGTCTGCAGACAGACACACACACACACACACACACACACAAACACCTAATATTATAGGCACTCAAAACCGTTTCTTGTACAAAAACTGGAGAAAATACATTAAAAGGGGAATATGCAAATGCTGAATCCATCAATCTAGTAATTATTTCTCAAACTATTAAATGAACTGATTAGAAATTTCAAAAACATCTCATTTATTTAAGCATTAAGCTAATAGTGTTGTTAATGTTGACTGAAAGAAACATCTTCCACATTAATAAGCATCCTCTGTGAGTTAAATGCCTTTATTTGCTGCATCAATGTTGTTTGTGTTTTTCTTGTCCTTAAGAAACCCTCCCTTTCATAACAGTCACAGATTTGGTTGGCTAATTTAAGAGTTGATTTATTTCACAATTCTTTAAAATTGCTACCCCCACAATATTATCCTCTGTAAGTGAATGCAATCATGCAAAACTGCCACTTTTGTGTTTCTAGTGTTTAACAAAGCCCAATGCATATTTATGAATATTGTTGTAGTGCCAGCTATCCCTATAATCTTCTTGGGAAATGCACAAAAAACTATGACCAAATCCTTAAAATGGCTACTTGACAAAAGCTTTCTTTTTTTTTTTTTTACTACCAAGAGCCCTAACTGCTTATTAACAAACAATCATCACACAGAGATGGCACACTACTAATGTGAAGCGGATGATAAAGACCCCCTCTTGTCTCCTGATGGCAGTGCAGCAGGACTATCCCATCACTGAGGTCATCTCTTGCTGCAAGGCCAAGACCGATTTAGCATTCGGCATAGTGGCTGAAAGAGAGGATAGCTTGTCACTCAAGCCTTATTGATGGAATCCAGAACAAAAAAATTAGATGCAGGGTCAATGAGTGAAGGTCCTGGCTTATCTCTGCCCAGCTTGAAACTGTGTCCAGTGGAACAGAAGCTGTCACACAGGGTTCACACAGACATGGACAGCAATTCTAAGAAATGGAAAATTGTCAAGACAATTTATGGATATGCAAGAAGTGAAAGCCAAACTATGACTGATTTATACAACACCACTAAACATGAAATGTGCAAAGGAAGCCAGAGTCATTTAACTTTGGAGCAGTTATATAAAATGAAAAGAATGCCCATTTAATAAAGGAGTAAACAAAATTATTACAATAATTAAAAAACAATTAAAATTAATATGGAACAATAGAATATTTGTGCTTGTGACAGCTGTGGCCAGAAGCATTTTTGTTTCAGTAATGTGCAAAAGTCTTGAGCCACCCCTAATTTCTTTATATTTTGCTTCCAAGGACCCAAACTTTCATTTAATTTTCTTTAAGTGGTCTTGAGCAGTAGTTCTCCAGTCTTTCTGAAGGACTTTCAAGTGTTTCTTTGGACATTGGCTACTTTTTCACTCATTTTCAGTCTAGTCCTTGTGCCTGACCATTTTCAGAGGAATATTTTTTGTTTGTTTGTTAAGCCACTTAACACTGACCTGTGAATCATTCAAGCATAATAAAGACACCTAACTCAAGGGATGAGACAGTGTTGTGTCCACATATAACAGGCAACTTAGAAAATAAACAATTTTAAATTGCATCTTTAGGCAAAAACACATATTTTGTTCCCATGTCTTTAGCTGAATCTATGAAAAATGCCACAGATAACACAGTTTGAAGTGCACAAAATAGTAATTTTGCACCAACAAGGTGATTCCCAAAGAGCTATTAGCTGAATACTTGTCATATCTCGGCATGGTGTGCAGTGTGTCCCTAAAAAAATTTGAGGAAACTGGACAAAAGGAGGACAGAAGAATTCAATTCAATTCAATTCAATTTTATTTGTACAGCGCCAAATCACAACAACAGTCGCCTCAAGGCGCTTTATATTTTAGGGTAAAGACCCTACAATATTAGGCAGAAAAGACAGAAAACCCCAACAATCAGACGACCCCCTATGAGCAAGCACTTGGCAACAGTGGGAAGGAAAAACTCCCTTTTAACAGGAAGAAACCTCCGGCAGAACCAGGCTCAGGGAGGGGCAGCCATCTGCCGCGACCGGTTGGGGATGAGGGGAAACAGAAGAGAGCAGAGGGAGACAGGACAAAAAGGCACACCTATAGGAGAGAGGCAGGGTTAATAATAGCTAATGATTAAATGCAAATGGTGTATAAAACACATGGAGAGTGAAAGGAAGTGAGGAAGAGGA
>VUQI01051526.1:0-17618 GCA_015106735.1 Paratilapia polleni | reverse complement strand
AAAAAAAAACATTCCACACAAAACGTCAAAAATGGCCTGAACAAAATTATTGGCACCCTCAACTTAACACTTGGTAGCACACCCTTTGGAAGAAATAACTGATGTTAATCGCTTTCTGTAACAATCAGTGAGTCTTTTACATCTCTCTACTGGAATTTTGGACCACTCTTCCTTTGCCAGCTGCTCCAGGTCTCTCAGATTTGAAGGGTTCCTTCTCCCAGCTGCTGTTTTTAGATCTCTCCACAGGTGCTCAATGGGATTTAGAGCTGGACTCATTGCTGGCCTCTTCAGAACTCTCCAGTGCTTTGTCTTAAACCATTTCTGGGTGCTTTTTGAAGTATGCTTTCGGTCATTGTCCTGCTGTAAGACCCATGACCTCCAGCTGAGACCCAGCTTTTTGACACTGGGCCCTACATTGCGCCCCGTAATTCTTTGGTAGTCGTCAGATTTTATAATACCATGCAAACAGCCAAGACTACCGAAAAGCTGTATTTTTGTCTCATCTGTCCAGAGGACATTCTCCCAGAAGGATTGTGGCTTCCACAGATGAGTTTTAGCAAACTCCAATATGGCTTTTTTATATTTCTGTGTCAGAAGTTGGGGTCCTCCTGGGTCTCCTGCCATAGTGTTCCTTTTCATTCAGATGGCGACGGATAGTGCGAGCGGACACTGTTGTACCCTGTGCCTGCAGATCAGCTTGAATTTGTTTGGAAGTTGATCGAGGTTCTTTATCCACCATTTGAACAATTCTTCATTGTAACATATCATCAGTCTTTCTCTTTCATCCATGTCCAGAGAAATTAGTTACAGTACCATGGGCTGTAAACTTCTTTACAATGTTGCGCACAGTGGACACAGGAACATTAAGATCTCTGGAGATGGACTAGCCTTGGGATTGTCCATGCTTTTCAATAATTTTGGTTCTCAAATCCTCAGACAGTTCTTTGCTCTTCTTTCTTTTCTCCAGTAGTACACACAGACAACCAAAAAAAAGATGGAGTCAACATTTGTAATTGCAACAATTTTCTGGGAGAAGTAGTGCATTTTCTGACAAATGCAAGGCTGCCAATATTTTTGGCCGTGACTGTATATCGTAAAGGCTTTCTATCTTTCTCTCTATCTTGCTCTCACTAATCCATCCATCATTCCCTTTAGCCTTACCCTAATTAATACTCTTTATCTACCTGCTTCTCTTTCTCTGTCTCATCCATCCATCCTTCCATCCATCACCCTTGCTGGCCTGCCCAGGTCATTACCCACTGTGATGATGGTTTTGTTGCACTAATTAGGCTAATTATAGTTGTCAGTTCTAACCTGGTCCTCTGCAGGGACTTTGTGATCCTACTGTGACTCGATCTGACCTTGGCCATTGACTGTGTATGCATGTGTGTAGTACCGCTGTTGCCATATCTGACCTCAACATTGCACATACTGTCCCCTTTTTCACTTTAGTTTTAAATTCTTTCTTTGTCTTTCAGTTTGCGTCTGTTTGTTTCTCTTCTAACTACCTCCTACTCTGTAACACTTTCACTATTTTTTGTACTGTTCTCACCCTTTCATACTTTACCTGGCACCAAAGCCACCATTTGTGAGAAAACAATGTACAATTTAACTTTACTATTTCACTACCAGTCCACAAATTTCTAATGTGTTCTACATTGCTGCTGTTTGACAGTGTATGTGCTCTCTACCCTGTTCTGTTTTATTCTTTCCATTTTAGAACAATACTGAATCTGAAGTTTTCAACGTCCAGTTCAATACCGTTTTATTTCATCCTAAAAGAGCAAATACAACACACTTTTCGAGGCAGTAGAAGTTATCTTATTTCATCATTACATGTACAAACTGGCTGTCTTTGTATAATTCAATCAGTATGGTTATTTTGGTGATTAGGTTGTTCTCATGTACCTGTTATGGACAAAAACTTACCTACAAGGCTAGCTGTACTCATTATTTACACTGCTACTGGGGTCAAAATTAATAATAATTAAAACTCAAAGTAAAACCTAATTTTTCAGGAAAGTAAATACAAGACAGAACCATGTGTCATGGTATCACAACCATGACATGTTACTATTTTTATGACCACTATATGGACAAAAGTATTGGGCGACACCTCTTCATCTTTGAAGTAAGGTGTTTTCAGTCCCGTTGCCACAGGTGTTTAAAATCCAGCACCTAGCCATGCAGTCGGCTTTTACATTTGTGAAAGTATGAATCATTCTAAAGAGCTCACTGTACAATGCTGACCGCTGCAACAAGTCAGTTTGTGAAGTTTCTTCCCTCCTAGATATTCCACGATCAGCTGTAAATGGTATTATTGCAAAGTGGAAGTACTTACGAACCACAGCAACTCAGCCACAAAGAGACAGACCACGTAAAGTTACAGACTAGGGTCACCGAGTACTGAGACACATAGTGCGTAAAAGTCATGCTCTGCTGACTCAGTGAAGTTAGTTCCAAACCTCTGGCATTAACATGAGCACAAAAACTATGCACCAGGAGCTTCATGGCATGGGTTTCCCTGGCCAAGCAGCTCCTGTAGGTGTAATGTGTAGGTGGCCCAGTACTTTTGTCCATATAGTGTACCCTGCAAATTTGTTTGAGGACAGTGATGGTACAAGAGATGGGTTCAAATGATTTAGCAAAAGGCACCTGATCTGTTCTGTGAAAGCAATGTGCTGCAATAATACCAAATGAGAATAAACACCTTCGATTTAACCTCCTCTAACAAAAATGACAGTATTACTCATTCTCTAAGGCCAGGTATATAGGTATGAAGTAGAGCAATACTTCCCATGGTGAAGTATTTTGCACAATGCATAAACATTAAAAATAGTGAACAGACTTTTGGTGTCTTAACAAATGTAAATTCAACAAATAAAGAAGCATTGTTTGCCTTTGGCTGTGGATCTGTGGTCCCATACTCACACATTGCAAGTGTTTATTTCTCACATTAGAATATTACTTTTTGAAAAAGACAGTTTGTATTGTGTTATCATTTGGTGAGATATTTTACCCCCGACACAGACAATTAAAGCAATAAGATTAACACTGTCCTCGCACACCACGTGTTTTGGCTGTTCGTTATGATGGAGAACCTCAAATATTATTTAACATTTAAATTCTGTCTTTCGTGCAAGTGCCTAACTTAGGCCTCAGTCACAGGGAGTCGGCGACCCCCTGGCAACCTCCATTCGCTAAGGAAAAATGTGTATTCCCAGACCGGTTAGCGAGTAGTTGCTGGAGGTTGCTGGCTGTCGCTGGGTGAAATCGGTCACAAAGAGGCTGCTGCACCAAAAACCTCCTTGTGATTGCTTTGGTCGCTAGCAGACTGCTGTGGTCACCCGTAATTTGCATGGAAGACACCAATTTGTCTGCAAACACTCGCTAACTAACCACCGAGCGGCAATGAAATTTGAAAAACTGTGATGCAAACATAAAAGGAGAACATTCACCTTCAAAGCAAAAGTTGAGCCCTTTGAAATGGGTTGGTTTCAGTTGTAAGGCACACCTTTTATTTTGAAGGGCAATGTTCTCCATTTGCAGTTTGCGTCACACTCGTCACAGTTTCATTACCGCTTAGCGAGTAGTTGGTGGGCGTCTGCAGACAAGTCAGCATCTTTCATACAAACTATGTGCAATCACAAGGAGGTTTTTGGTGCAGCACCCTCTTTGCGACCGATTTCACGATGTAACTGCCAGCAGCTTCCAGTGACTACTCGCCAACCAGGAGGGGAATGCTCATTTTTTCCTAGCGATCAGTGGTTACCAGGTGGTCGCCAACTGGTCTGGTCTCATTTGAACCCATCTCTTGTACCATCACTGTGTGACTTGGGCCTTATGTACAATTTTAAAATTGCCTTCCATGTCTATTGTATTGTACTGCATTCTATTCTATTTTATGTGCCCTAAAAGTAGTGAGTTGTACTGGTTATGTGTATTTGTAAGGTAATTTTATGTTTCTAGTAACTTTTTATGATGATATCTGATGTGATTTGTAGAAGTACGTGTATGGGTGTAAAAGCTGGGCCCACTCCTACTCTGTATCAGTCTCAGTGAGAAGATTCCTGCCCAAGGGTCTGATGTCTATTCCTAATTTTTTTTCTTGCATTTTTATTTCATGTTGCCTTTTATTTCCACTTACTCTGCCTCAAACCCCCTGTAACCACAAAGCATCTCTCTCTGTCTGGTCCTCTCTCATTCTGGCTCTCAGCGTGTGCTCCTCTTTAGACCCCTTCCATCCCTCCCTCTCCCAGGCATCTTTCTGCTTTAATGAAACAGATGTCCCTTCATTAATAAAGACCTGGTCTACCATGATAATGAAGGAATGAGCAAGCGTGCACAATAGAGACGGTGAGAGGAAGACTTCAAAAAGATAATATTTAACATATTTGCGTGTGCTATGCTACTAGCAAGAACACATTGCACTACATCACAAACACATTGCACTACAACACACATCAACTGTTACTTGATGTTATCAAAGCTTTTCCATAAGCCAAATAAAAAAAACAAACATGAATATTGAGCTATACTTGTGCTATGAATGTCACAAGTCACACATGAAATGCTGAAAATGATTTTACCGCTCAGCTGTTCAAAAATTATGCAACCAAATAGAGCATATACCTGAGGCTGAAGAACAGCATGAATCCCCCATGCCCATGAAAAAGTATGGTAGCTAAAGGAAGTGCTTGGTTAGTTTCAAGGAGAGTTCACGTAGCTTCCTGTTGTGCTCTCATGTCTTTTCCCCCCATTGAGATTCCCACGTGCTGAGACATACCAGCTGTTCACCCACTCTCACACACCACTCTTCTTCAAATACAGATGTGTAACATAACAGCACACATTCATATACACTTCTAATACTCATTCATGACAATCATCTTTTTAAAGCTACTGATCTACTACTACTAATACTACAGATCAACTAAATACTGTCTACATCCAAAGCCAATGAATCAGCCAGTGAACTTTGAAGAATGGGACAAGTAAAGGTGTAAAGTCGCAGGAAATGGAGGGCTTTGAGGGCCACCACACTCTTAACTCAATACAGTTGGCCTCAGTTTTTGTCTCCCTGTGATCCACTCTAATTCTAAAGGAAAGAAATCAAGGCCACTGCTCCAGTTTCAAAGGGTGACTAACTGGCTTTGTTATCTGAAAGCTGGCTACCAATTGTTTGTGTGTTTGATGTTAAACACTTCTGTTATTGCTTTATATTTGTCATACTCAGACAGCAACACCTCTTGAAATCATCGGCTGTGGAAAAACATGTCACATCATTAGAAAAGGGCAAATAAAATGTTAACTTCTCCCCTGATAAAACACTGGAGACAAACTGAGCATCACGGCCTTCCATTCAGTGGTGAAATACTGAATTTCTTTCAGAGGCAGATTCATGCAACTCCAAATTGATTACCCTAACAAGCCTCCGTGCTTTCTCTTCATTACACCATTTGCCCAGCCTTGTCCTGACTGGCCAATTTAAAAACAAAATCAGACTAACTCAGACAATTTTGTCCAATACAGGGTAATGCACAGAGAGGACCCTGTTATCTGCCTAGGCTCATTGTCGAACACTGTCTCTTTCAGCTGATGAAAATATCATAACAAATAGCTCTGGATCTAATAGATGACCAAAAAAACAGTGAAAAGTACACAGATTTAGTTAGCTAACAATTTTGCTTTTTACAAAAGCCACACAATGACCTTTTAGATTGTACCTCTGTTTATACCGAGATCTTCATTACAAACAAAACAAAGACCTAAACAATAGAAGGTACAATAGGTGAATCGTATTAAACGGGAAAACAAAACATCTATGTCCACTTCCAGAGGAATAAAACATAAATCATATGATTTCTTCAGGGATATCACATAAGCATATATATGCAGCTCGATGTGTAAAGTGCAGTTCAATAACTGATTTAGAGTTCAGTTAAGTGACAAATTTGACTTGAGATGAGAATTGACACTTAAGTCAGCCAAAAAGTGCAATGAAATCACAGCTATGCAAATCACCAGCCATCAATCAAAATGGCCAACCGGTAGCTTCACTCAGCATAAATTACTTGGAGACAGGTAGTTTGGGCATGCAAATCAATGGTGAGTCAAACGGATTGATTTTTTAAAAATCAAAAGAGAATCACATGGAGTTTACAACAAATAATAAATGCCTATTAGACAAGAAAAGGAGATAATGAATGCTGAATTTTATGGGTTGTTTTTTTTTAAGGACATCAAACTTGGCGTAATAGGATTATCAAAATATCATTCTCACATGCCATTATGAGAGATGGGTAATGAAACTGGTGTCTGAGTTAATAAATCTTCCTGTAAATCTTTTCAAGCTAGAAAAAGAGATCTTTTAATTTGCACGTATTAGTATGGAGCTTGTCAAAGAGAAAATTATACCAGAAATCATCATGTGGAATTAAAGCAGTTACTTCTTTTATTGTGTTACAGTTAGAAACTATCCAGTTAAATTAATTCTCAAGTCAATGAATACTGAAAATAATGTCTCAGCAGTCTGAAGTTGTCGTCTTGCTACAATCAATCACTGTCTTCTTTTTTTCCTCCTCTTTTCCTGAATTCTCACAGATGCTGTTAGACTAACAGATGGAATTTGATTTCCATCTTTGAGAGTGGAGGTGGAGAGAAGACTTGGCAGGGATAAGAGAGCCACTTGAGAGCACTGAGACCTACATAGAATTAGAAGGCTTTGGAATACACCCATGAGGTCACATTTACCATAACGAAGGTAAATCAAATGTTCAGCTGTCTTGATTGGAGAGAGAAACAGGCTAAGCAATGAATGGTTAGAGAAATGATGAATAGATGGCAGATGGCACACACAAACCTGGGCCAGTTGTGAGCTTATCTCTGCCTAGAGGGCGAACAGACCATTACATAGTCTATGGTCTGCCAGACGAGATCAATCAATTACAAAAAATAATGGAAAGATAAAAAAAGAGTGAGATATCCATATAGATTTCATGTCTTTTTTTATATGATGGTGCCCTCCACAACAGATGTGGTATAAAATCTTGAATTTATAGCTGGAGTGCAATAAAAACAAATTGTATTGGGGAAAGCAATTTTCAGACCCAGGATTGTAGTGTGACCCAACTCAGACACCCATACCTGTTGCATTCCTCCGTCATACCATGCTGCTTACTGCTTCCGGACAAATGGAGGTAGACATGTACGGATGGAAAACATAAGAGAAGACACAAAAGACATGGCGTAGTGAGATGAGTAAGGTGGAATATGAATATGGGATACACACAAATGAATACAAGAACAAGGATGATTGGGAGGCGCACAAAGAAGCACAGAGATATATTTGAGGGGATAGGAAAAAGCATATGTATATATGGTAACCTAATAGAGCAAGATAATACCCAAAGTCCACTGAAGTAAAATAAAAGAGGGCTACCATAACAAAATGATGAGACGGATAATGTTTTTAGTTTCAGTAAATAGTGCTAGCAAGTGTCTTAATTGTCCCTAAAGGCACACAGGAAACATGCAGAGTCCAAAAATAAACATATAAGCTCTTACAACAGCCATAAAGCTGGCCTTAGTGGGTGCAAATCTGTATCCTTTTTCTACAATACACAACAACACATCCACTAAGAAAACATACATGCACATAGTACATTCACACAGCAAACACTCATTCAAAATGCACCAGTAGTAAAAGGACATTAGATAAGAAAACTGTGTCAGTAGAAGTAATGGTGATTTGAAACTGAAAAAAAGACAAGAAAGGTAGACACACAGGGATAGAGGGAGCCATGAAAGGCAGCAGCACCTGGAGAGGATGCCAAGACAGTAGGAGGTCTGGCAAAGGGACAGTGGCGAATGGAGGAAGATGAGAGGAGGATCAAAGAACAGGACAAGGGGATCAGGAATGAAGATGCCAGTTTAAATTAGGATTTAAGAAAATGGCCTCACAACCTATTCTATAGGTGAAGCCTATTTTATCAGTATTTTAAACTTGCAAGGTACAGTAGCCAATATTTTGTTTATCAGTTTTGTTATGCTGTATATTACTGGCACAAAAATTGTGGCGGCTGGGCTAAAACATGGCTATACTGTGCCAAAACATACTGCCAACTATTATGTTAAAAATAGAAGGAAACATGTCTGCCTAAGTTGGCTTTTCAACAACAAATATGAACATAAAAAACATTAATTAAGACAGATTTTAGAAAATATCAGTGCTTGCAACCCTCTGAGCACACAGATGAAAAGTAAATAAGCAAAAAACACTGTATTGGCTTCTATGGGTATTTTTATACCTGCAGAACTGGGTTAGGGCGGAAATCCATTGCAACTGTTGTAATGCCAAACAGACTGTAGCTGCTGTCCTACACAACAGAGAAAAACCATTTCACTTTACTTTAAAGATAGCAAATGTCTGATAGTCACAACATAGTTTTTTTGTCAGACAAGATTATATTCTATGTCATTTGAAAGCAAGTAACTCTCATGTGGGACACACTCTCTCCTACTTGTCATTGTTTCTGTCTGTGTGAACAAAAACTGTTGCAATTACTCTTTTTTTCTAGCGGAGAATCTGAAGTTACTTTCAGCCTTACACACCAAATAAAAGTGTGAGGTTTTTTTTTTTTTTTTGGGGGGGGGGGTTCGGTTTGGGAAATCAAATGGTATGTCAGAATTAGTCCCTTTTAAATATACTTATGTGCATGAAAGCCAAATGAAAGCCAAATGCCCTTTACCATCTACTGATCATCTACGATCCAGAAGAGCCAGCATAAGCCAATACACATAAATACAATAGTATAAAGGACGAAGTCTCCAGTTGGAGATTCATTACATATGTGGCCATTTCCCAGCAAGCCTCATTTCTTTGATCGTTTAGAGTTGAAGAATAGCCAATGAGGATGGGAGACATAATGAATTAATGATTAATTCAAAGTGAATGCTAAGAGGGCTGCAGAAGGCAACATGGGAAATAAAAATATGGCATACAGCTAACTTACAATACAGTAATGGACTGTGACTGTGACTGTCAATGCATTGACTGCGACTGTATCATCTATTATAGGAAACACTATATATGCAAAATGTGACTTCCTGTAGCTAAAAGAAAAAAATGGAAATGAGCAAAGAGCAAGGAAGTCAAGGAAGGAAAAAGAGGATTGCATCTTGACGTCCAAAGTTAAAATGTTAATTTGGTCTCGACCTTTTAGAACTTATCTAATGTCGATGAGAGCCAGCAGGAGCACTCACGTCCACCCACAAGCCTTCTGCAGTCAAACTCTAGACCCCTAATTATGTTAACCAGCTACTCAAATATATTAATAAGTGACCACAGATATGGTGTTTGCTGCTGAAAGCCTGGTAAGCCGGGAGGTGCAGGAGGGAGATAGAGGAAAAATAATGGCCAGAAAAAAAGCAGTAGAGGTGAAGTGAAACAGGTGCTAGAAAAAGAGAGAGACAGAGGGGAAGACAGCATTTGAGAAGGAGAGAAAGAGCCAAGAGGGCCTCTTGTCATTCATTACAGATAAGAGCAGTTATAGGTCAGCACATGACACACACACACTTGTGCAGGATTGCATGCATGATGTGGCACACTTGGCAAGAAACACACACCACTAGATGCTTTGTCCACCTAAAGCCTCCCTTCCAACCTGTGACTGAATAGAGTATTGCTTTCATCTGCCTTTCAATGTACAGTAACCGACTTCCTCTTTTCTCGTCTGTCTTGTTTCCTCAATTTTCATCCCACTTCATCTTTACCCTCTCTCCTATCTTGTCTCTTTTTGTCTGAAGTTGAATCCTTTCTCATTGCTCTCTGCACCTCTTATTTCCTTCACATAGTTTCATGCATGCCTTTTCATCTCTCTATTTTGTTTCCCACTATAACGCCTTTATGGAGTTAGAGATGCAAAACTAAAAAAGATTGTGCCTTTGAGGTTTTAGCTTTTAAACTCTGGCACTCCAACTACTACATCTTAAGATCTCTAGATAGTGAATTGGCAGATTTAGATTCACTTGCTCAAACTGTGTTTAGTTATACATTTTGTAAATAAATATCAACTGTTGTTAATGTTCACTGGAGCACACACACTTTAGTCTTCCCAGTTTTCTTAGTAATTTTATATTCTTTCTTTGTTTCCTTTTTCCTTAACCTGACAGCTTCGCCTAGTTTTCTTTCCTCTCCATCCTCACCTCCTTCCTCCCCCACAACCTTTTATCCTGCCTCGTTCCTTTACCCTCTCTGTCACTCTTTCTCCTGGTCTTCTCAAATCCTTCTCTTTCCATTTCCTTTATGTCCACCCTTCCCGTCTCCTTCTCCCCTCCTGTCCTGCAGTCTCCCTCCCGTCAACTCTGGTGTACCCAGTGTCATTGTACAGATAATTATTTATTAACGTGTTTATATCACCACCGCCCCTGTCTGTCTGTCGCTGCCATCTGTGCCCAGTTAGGTGCCCGCCTCCCTGTGCTGTTATGCCCTGCCTGGGGGGAGAAAGCCATACACGAGGGCACAGATCAGAGACTCCCACACAAACACAAGCACACTCTCTCGGTCTCTGTTCCTCTTTCTTAGATGCACAATCCCACACACAAGCACACCTTCTGCTGACAGCCCCCACTCTCCCCTGCACTGCCCCCGGGGCCAGGTGGGGTTAGCCTGGATGAGAGGCACGCAGCAGTACCCACCACAGTCCCTTCTGTCCTGTCCTGCTTGCTTTGTTCCCTTCCGTCAGCACTATGTATAGAAGGAGGTGGTTGTAGCAGTGGTGTTACCTTGATAAAGTTATTTAGAGGACGCAAGAGGAAGGCGCAGTTAAGGCACATAAGAGAACTAACTATGCATCGCCTGGGAATGTTTCTCAAGCTTTGAGGGGCATACAAAGCAAGTTAAATTAATTGTATTGTTGTCTCCTGCACTCAGGATACTTTTAAGAAAGGTATGCTGGGAAACTGCAAATAGCTCCTTAATGCTCAGACACAAGAAGTTATGTGGGTGACAAACTATACGGGAAAAACAACATAAAGTGTCTTAGTAAGGCCAAGAACAACTTCAATGCACTTTGTCAGTGATTCTACAAGACTCCTCAACAAGTCATAGGATAAAGGTGATCTCTCAGGACAGCGTTGTATTGATTTACAATTCCCTCTAGGGAACAATTGTACCCAAAACATGGCACCAAAATGCCCTCCACAGCATAACACAGCAATCAGATAACTTCACTGTATAGAAGTGAAGAGTTCAGTTTTCTTCTTTAATATGTCACCCAACTTTATGCTGCCTTCACCTAAATGAATTGTGACATTGGCATAAAGCCTTCAGAGTTTTTAATGACTATATCATATGGCAGAGTGACGTATCATATGCTAATGCACCCAAACCCAATCTCAAAGGATTTAAGGATTTGACTGTGTGCCATTCTCACTATGCTCTAACATGACAGAGGGAGGATGAGGAGGAGCACAATGAGAGAGGAATATGAAAAGACGGAGAGGGATAAATGAGGAAACAAAGAGAAGAAGGGAGATGTAAAGATAGAGGGACACAGAGAAAGCCTGTGGGACTGTAAAAGGATTGTGATCATGCATCCTGGATCTCAATAAGTAAACAGAACAAATGTTCCCCATCTCTTCTCCTCCTTCTCTGCTCTTCTCACAAGCAGTTCCAAGTCCCCCGTCGTCCATTCCCTCAACATGATCTCTATTTGTTGGCTACTTCACTTCTTGGCAGTGTGTTCTCCCCAATCTCCTGCACTCCCCATGGCAGCTTTCGTTCATCCCCTCCTTTTTGCTCCATGTCTCACTGTATTTCTACAGCTATTACTTTCCTCTTTTCATTCGTTTTCTTTGCATTCCTACTTCTAACTAGGCCTCCCTCTCTTGTTTATTGTGTATGTCATACACATGACTATAACTTTCTGTCTGAGTAGGAGACTGGGAAGTAGGCTGCCAGAGGAGGTGGTCCTGGTGGCCTCCATTAAGGAGCAGAGAGGAGTGTGGATACTTCCTCAGGGAGAGTGCTTCATTAGCGTGAATGGTACACAGGAGAGCATGTAGAAACTGTGTGTATATGTGTCTGTTTGAGTGCCTCTGTCTATAATTAGGAGTCACAGTGAGTAGCACTGTGGATCACAGTTAGATAAGTGCTCTGGCAGCTAGCCAGCACTGGAGATTACCTCATGTGCGTACACACACACACAAGTATACACATACCCCCACAAAGACAGCTCCCACTTCTTTGGCTCCTGCATAGCAGTGTTGTGCGGTTGGTTGTTGGGGATGATTTTTTGGCTTCAGTCTTCTCTGAAAAGTACCACCTGCAGATGGCAGGGGCCAGTTGGAGGCATCCAGTTTTACCTTGACAATATCTGTCTCTAGCTGGAAACCGCATCCACAGATACACCCACCCATCCTCCCACCTGTGCTTTCTCATCTGCCTGTCTGAGGTAAGCAACAAGGGGAACGCAACAGGTACCCAAAATAGTGGATCAAAGATGTGATACAGCCATGTGCACAAACACACTGAAACACTCTAAAAAAGGGACTAATCCTTTTCTTCTTTTAACTTCAGGACAACTGAAGGCACCGGTGTGGTATGCCACTGGTGCTATGCAGAGCTTTGCAGACACACTAGTCCAAGGTAGCTGTCTGCTACCACTTGGATATGTAAGCAGTCTTGTTCATATTTGTGTTATTGCACAAATATGCTGATGGTAATTTTGAACAGAAAGCACTTTGTGTAGTGGAGTGAAAGCAAGTTTTAAAAAAAGATCGACAGTATAGAGCCTTTTGGGTTTTGTTTTTGTGTGTCTTCCTTGTCATGGATAACTTTGCTGTGGCTGTTCCCTATCCGGCTCAAGCCAACCTTTCAACCAATCTACACAACATGCTGTTGGCTTGAAAAACAAAAAAACAAAAAAAAAACTCGACCTTTACAAACATGTGCAAAGCTCACACACATACACCACACAGACAGCACTTCCTCCCGACATGCAACCTCCACCTGGTTAAAGAAACCTTTCGTTTTAATGTGACTGCCACTGGGCAGGCTTGAACACTCACACACACAGACATGCACTCTCTCTCCATCTCTTTCACTCTCTCCACCTGCTACCTCTTCTCACTATGTTGATATCAGCGCACCAAACACACACATATTAACACAAGTACTAACTCTGCTAGCTGACTAGTAAATGCAGATGTATGTTTTGCAAGGCACTTAATCACAAAGAGTCAGTGTATTTACAATTCAAATGAAGTCATGGAAGCATTGTTTCTCCTGGAGACTCTTTTGCTCGGCCTTTATGGGACACTGCAAAACACTTCATCCTAATGTCATGGTTTACAACTTTAGTCTGAAGTTTAAGACTGCAGATTTGATATAGTGCCTCTGACATCATCTGCAGTTTTATTTTGCCTAGGCTTCAGGTTTATTACTCAGTGCCATGCTGTTATTTGTTTGGAGGAAAAAATTCACATATCTTAGAGTCTGAAAGGAGCTCAGTGTGGTGAATGAGTGGGGACCAACACAGATAATCCCTTCTAAGATTTGCTAAAACATACAAACTGTAAATGGATTCCTTACGTGCATTGAATAGGGTATTAAATAGTGTGCAGTCTGGCTTAATTTATGATAGTCATGTAAGTTTTTTCAAATTCACAGAGCTATCTGTAGTTTTAGCCAACATACTTTTTGATTTATTAATATATATTTGAGTACAGACAGTTCAGTACTTTCTAGCACAACAGTTACTGTTTAAGTTCACATCATTATTTTTGTAGTGTTGTGACTCTTATTTCAGTTACGTTGTGTTTAGACTTTGGCTGTTGTGGACGTGTCATGTTGTGTGAAAACAGTGTTAGGATTAGTTATGAACAGGGCAACATGACCGAGATTCAAGCAGCAATAAATTAGTGTTTAAGGGTGTTGTGTAAATGTTAAAATAAAACAGTGTTCAAGTAGCTATACGGTGCACAGGAATCAAAAGTTAGATCTGTAGCTACAACACATAAACATTAACATTGTGTACTGTTTTGAAAATTAAAAAAATAAATAAACTACGCTTCTCATAACCACATTTAATCACAGCTGATTTTAATTCAGCTAACCCCAGGAATATTAAGTGCATTTAATTTTTAAAAAAAGGAGAGCTCCCTTACTTCAAAGCTGCATAGTTATACTGTACAGCTTTGGAGAGGCAATGACTTTGGATGTTTTTATATTTTAAAGTGACTCTCTGTAACCTAAAACTACTACTACTGTGGTGATAAAAAAAATACAGAACTGCCTCCAAAAATCACACAAAACTATGTGGCATTAGCCACTGAGGAGAACTATTTTATGTTTCTAAGAAGTCAAAGGTCTTTGCATACAGTTTGTGTCTTTTTGGGCACAAGCATCTAGTGGACATTATGACAACTGCATCAAGAGGCATCTCTGGCTTTAGCACGCCTCCATAGTGGTTTCCACTTGGTTTCACCTTGCAAATGAGGTTTAGCTCATTAATGCTGTTTTCATTGCAACAGGTTCAGAAGTGACTAATAATTCAACATCACAGCATTACTGTCAGTCCTTGAGGAGTTTAATGAGAAAAAAAGGAACCATCACCACGTGTGCATTAGCACACAAGCATACACAAAGATGATGAGGTATTCTTGCAGCAAATCTGTATGTTTGGGTAAAAATAACTCAGCTACACACACAGAGGCAAACAGACCTACGCACATACAAAGACATGAATGTGTGTAGGTGCCCTTGCATAAATGGGGCAAAAAAAAAAAAAGACACTGATGGCTTTTACTGTCTCTTTGTGCTTTAACCTTCAAACACAGGGGTTATTTACTTTAGAAGCAACAAAAATGGTTTCTTTGTAATTGATGGTTAACATAAGACCTGTCCTTGAAGACCTGCGTCTTCATGTCCATGTACTGTACTGTATTAATACCTGTGATATCAGTGCTTCCGTGTATGTTATGTAATGTGAGTGTGGCTGAGTGGAAAGAGGAGGGGAGGATCAAGCCTGTCTGGGGAAGGTCACAGGTCACACGGGTCAATAAAAGGCTTGATTATTGTGACAGGTGGGATTGCAGTTCATAGTGCAATGATGGGGAGGGTTAAAGTTCACACAGGAGCAGGAAGAGAGAGACTGGGACACTGCATTCACACACTGGTGCTCT
Organism: Paratilapia polleni; assembly: GCA_015106735.1. NCBI lineage: Eukaryota > Metazoa > Chordata > Actinopteri > Cichliformes > Cichlidae > Paratilapia > Paratilapia polleni. Next base: position 2,432 of record VUQI01051526.1, on the reverse strand, counting down.
GAATCCTAAAGCATGCTTGACTACAGTACAGTGCAGAAAGGTAGGCAGGGAAAATACACTTAAAAATACTATAGTTTGTTTAGGTCCCCAGAGGCATTTTCACCTTGGCAAGTTCCTGAACTTCCCTACAACATAATATTTTCTGTGCAGTGACTGACATTACAGCATTTAAACTTTTCATATAGCTTGCATGAAAGACGGAATGAAGTTTTTAATCTTGGCAGACAGCTGATAAATCTTTATAATTGAAAACACTTAAAGAAAATGATATCTGATAAAGTAGTACACTGAGATGAACACGTTTTTACTTTGTGAATCCATTAGTGGTTGCTAATTTGTTTAGGATGGCATGTGCCATTCTTTATTTCTTTATAGCACTTTACAGGAAATATAAGATCCTGTAAATAGCGTGTAGATACTGATATACATTTAGATTTCTTCAGATGGGCTAAAATCTTGATGTGGCTCTTGAATGCCCTGTGAGCTTAGAAACAGGGACTGTACTGTACATTGTTCAATATCTGAAACCATGCCATTTATCAAGCTCATCGGCTTATAACAGAGATGATCTGCACCACTGAATTGCAATATAAGAGAAATTATCTGTACCACTGTCTTCTGCTTGAACAGATTTTTTCCACTCTGACATAAACCACAGAAAATATTACATTGGCTTTTTTCAGTGAATTCCAACAGACAGAGCTGCTCAGTTACATTGATTTAAACCAGAAAAGAGATGATCTTGGAGCCAAGATCTTTCTGGGTCACCATCCCTTTTGGGTAGGATTGATTCACATAGGTATAATAAATAGGCAGCATTCTTGTCTACATTGCAGGACAAGGCAGTGCAGGTGGCATTCATCATCACACAGAAGGTCTCCATACTGGGACTTGACTGACACTTATAACTGGCTCATCTTACTATCCACCATAATTTTACTTCACAAAACCAGCATCCATCCATCAATCCACTTTAAGCTACGTGAGTCAGTCATAATATAACTTAATATATCTTATTTCTGAACACTCCTCTCATTATAATTTGCAAGAGTAAATTCAGTTTAAACTTAAACATTAAAAAAGAAATAAATAACACTAAATTGAAGAGTATAAAGACAACTTACTACTACACCTAATGTTCTCAAAAACTTCAGCTATTTTTAACTGTGGATATTAAGCAATGGATTACCTGATTTGTGATGTAAAACAAGTGAAGATCAGAGTAGAGCCACGCAGATTAATCAAGCCCTAGTGCCAAGACCCCCTGTGCTACCATCTAGTACATCAAGATAGACCACTACAAGACACAGTCACATTCAGTCAGGTGATAGCAGAACAGAGACACTCACTCAGTTGTCTCCTTGTTGACAAAGTAGCGCTTCCATGCGCCTTGATGCCCTGTAAACAAAAGACATGATGACACAAAAGAACAACCAATAAAAAAGAGGGGGGCGGAGACAAAGAGGGATTGTATTTAGATCAGAAGAGAGAAAAACAATTTTAAACTTCACAGCAATCCTTAAGCAACTTTCTGTCTGCTTAATATGCATGACTGTAACTTCTCATTATGTCTAAGCACCGCAAACAGGTCCTTCCAAACTAAACAAGCATATGCATTGATGCAAGGCAGCTTACAGTGCTTAGAAAGGTGAATGCTTGTTCCTTCTGTGTCGTGTCTTGCACCGCAGTTCATTTGTTCATGACTCACTCACTCATAGCTGCACTATACAGTGGTGTGAAAAGGTGTTTGCCTTCTTAGTTTTTTGCATGTTTGTCACACTTAAATGTTTCAGATCATCAAACTAATTTAAATATTAGACAAAGATAACACAAGTAAACACAAAATGCAGTTTTTAAATGAAGGTTTTTATTATTAAGGGAAACAAAACATTCAAACCTTCCTGGCCCTGTGTGAAAAAGTAATTGCCCCCTAAACCTAATAACTGGTTGGGTCACCCTTGGCAGCAAGAACTGCAATCAAGCGTTTGCGATAACTGGCAATGAGTCTTTCACATCAATGTGGAGGAATTTTGGCCCACACTTCTTTGCAGAATTGTTTTAATTCAGCCACACTGGAGGGTTTTCGAGTATGAACGGTCTGTTTAAGGTCATGCCAAAGCATCTCAATCAGATTTATATCCATATAAATATATAAATATATATATATTGACTAGACCACTCCAAAACCTTCGTTTTGTTTTTTTGATTCATTCAGAGGTGGACTTGCTGGTGTGTTTTTGGGTCATTGTCCCGCTGCATATCTCAAGTGCTCTTGAGCTTCAGGGAACAAACTGATGACCAGACGCAAATCTTCCAAAAAGTTCAACTTTTGTCTCATCAGTCCACAGAATATTTTCCCAAAATCTTGGGGATCATCAAGATGTTTTCTGGCAAACGTGAGACGACCCTTTGTATTCTTTTTGGTCAGCAGT